>OY735230.1:39705502-39725502 GCA_963457665.1 Thysanoteuthis rhombus
CTGGAGATATCACGTTCTGAGTCACGATGTACGGAGGTTGTCTGACATTCTCCTAACTTGACCAGCCAATTGCCATTTGAGTCTTCTGATGGATTTTATGATATCGGTTGTCTGACATTCTCGCAACATAACCAGCCCTTTGCCATTTGAGTTTTCAAATACTTCTTATGATATGTCTGACTCCTTTTTTTCTCCTCTTATATACTCAGCTGTTTTGCGATCTCTCCATGTGAGGTTGAGCACGATTATCTCCTGAGCAAGTTGCATAGTTCTCAGTTTGAGGGTTAATCTTGGATGCATTGGTTGTATATTTTTCGTTTTAGGATTTATGGTATTTCCTTGTTCTTGAAAGTTGAGCTTGCGCCGCCAAAAGCTTGCTAACCTAGGATGATTCTTCGCTTGATTTCTTCTTCTTCTTTTGAGGATATCATGGAAACTCATTGTTCAAAGTAAATGTAGCCGTCTTCTTCTTTCAGTACTGCATTTCGCGTTCTGATCGCTTCGTCTTCGTCTTCCAATAATGAAAATACATTAAACTTGCTTAAGTGTCTAAGACAATAAACTTGAGAGATGAAAGCCACGAACAAAATGCGCATAAATATCTTTTTATTCATCATATATATTTTACTAAAAGGACTTTACATAAATTTCAACAGATATCTGCACGCTCAAATATTTATTCATATAAGTTAAAAAAAAACAAGTATCAGTTTCCGTAATCACAATATATATATATATATATATATATATATATATATATATATATATATACATATATATATATATATATATATATTCATTACTCCAGTGCTCTGACATCATCATCATCATCATCATCATCATTATTCTTTCAACGTCCGTCGTTTGTTATAGATCTTACCCAGGATTCGCCACATTTCTCTATCATGGGCTTCGCAGAGCCAGTACTTACTTTCTTTATTTGTGTAGCTCATCTCTCCATCTAGTACTCTACCAGTCTCAGTTGTGCATGTCATCTCTGGGGATCCATGTCGTGAGTTGTGATGCCCAGCGGTTGTCTGTCATTCTTGTGACATGGCCAGTCCATCGCCATTTGAGTTTTTAATGAATTTTTTGATGTACCTGACTATTTTCTTCTCCCGGAGAAGCTCAACCTGAAAAAACAAGACGATCCCAAAAATCCTAAAAAGAAGACTATACAACCAATGCATCCTTCCTTCCAGTCACTTATGGAGCTGAAACATGGAGCCTAATTAAGAGACAGGCCTGCAAACTGAGAAGTATGCAACGTGCATATAAGAGAATCATGCTCAACCTCACATGGAGAGATCATAAGACAGCACAATACATCAAGAAGAAAACTCAAATGGCAATGGGCTGGTCATGTTGCGAGAAAAAAGACAACTGCTGGACATCACAACTCATAACATGGATCCCCAGAGACCAACAACCACCGAGGCCAACAAAATACAAGATGGAGAGATGAACTAGACAAATTCAGAAAATACTGGCTCTGCGACGCCCATGATAGAGAGATGTGGCGGATCCTGAAGAAGGTCTGTGTCCAACGACAGACGTTAAAAGACTGATGTTGATGATGATGATATTCCGAATCTAGAACTTCCCAGATGTTTCACTCTATTTCAGATGTTCTCTTGTGGAAAATGCCCGTGATGTCATGAATAGAATTCATTCTGACCATATTTATTCTTGGATGGAATTTTCTTTACATGATTTTAAATTGCTGTTTTTAAAAATTTGCATCAATCGCGAACGTTAAACTTACGTCTTAATTCAGTGGGATCACTGTTCATAATTGGCAAAAAATAATATGGATTGAGTTTTTCAGTTGCTTTCTAATCGTGATAAAAAAAGGAGCTCAGCCAATATGTTTCCTCGTGCTATACATTGAATGTCAAAGAGCCCTGCCATAAGCTAAGCTTAATAGATAACTATATTCTTTTGTTGACTTTCCTCATGATCTACGTAAGAGCGACCTGTTGCCTTCACACCGTACTAGGGTCAGGGAAAAGGGGAATAATTTTGGAGGGGAAGCAGTGTTTTAATATTCTTCTCGAATTCCACAACCCCCCACGCCATCAGAAAATAGATAACTGGTAACAGTTCACTCGATCATAACATTGTTTTAGACTGTTTTGCGAAATCTGACTCTTCGACGGGATTCGGAATCTTTGGCTGAAAAGAACGAGAGAAAGATGAAGCAGAGAGAGAGAGAGAGAGAGAGAGAGAGAGAGAGAGAGAGAGAGAGAGAGGGGGGGGAGAGAGAGAATGAAGAGAGTAAAGATTGAAAACAGGAAAGTGAGGGAAGAGGGTGTGAGAGCGAGAAAGATGGATTATATTGCGCATATCTCCTGAGAAGGCCCACCAGTCTTCAAAATATGTATATATATATATATATATATATATATATATATATATATGTGTGTGTGTGTGTGTGTGTGTGTGTGTGTATGTATAACTAGAAAAGAAAATGAATTTTTTATGAGCTGAGAAATACTATAAACACAAAACCTATTTACTAAAAATCCGAGTTATTTGATATAAAATAATTTCCGACCAATGTGGCTTTTCCTTACTTCTTACTTACGTCATACATTTATTGGACCTTTCTTGTTGAATACGTGTTTCTTTCTCTCTCTGTCTCTTTATATATAAATATATATATATATATATGAATCGTTATGAGAAAAAAATTATTTATCTAATGGACTTCCTATCTGGAGGATGATTTGATTAACGAGTCGAATGACATCATTCGACAGATACTCATTCTCATTCAAAATGGCCGCTGTCTGAAATTCAAAAAACCTGAATTGACAAGATTTGCTTTGACCGTTTGTTTTGAAGTCAACGCCTGACGAACGACGACAAAGGATATCGATTGAACGAATTCAATTTGGCCTCCGGGCTATTCTTATCTCGCAACTTTGATTGTACATTTGTTTGTGTTCCGTCAAGAGTATCGACTCTACGACGCCATATTGGATATTCAGTGAACTGAATGAGCAGACGACACAACGAATTTATTTGCAAATGTCGACAGCAGCCATTCTTCACCAAAGATATTAGATATCAGGGGGAAAAGAATAACAACGCATTTGCTTCCAAGATTCGTGATTCAGTTATATTTACAGTGCATTTAATATATCTACATAGCTTTTATCTATGATTGTGCAGCAATGTCTAATAAGAGACGATGTGCGATCTTTGCAAAGCTTAGCTTTGGCTGGCATGAGTCTAGAAGAGTGGGAGACTCTAGATCAAACTCACTAGTGTAGTTATGTTCCGGGGGTTCACTTGCTAGCCACTGCTATGTCGAGTCGCCTTATAGATTTATTAAGTTCAGTTTAGCCTGACACAATACTACATATGTATACGATTGAACTCTCTACTACAGTAATGATCTGTGAAGCCAAGTTTTAGTGGATATATATATATATATATATATATATATATATATATATATATATATATATATATATATATGCAGTATTTTTCATTCAATATTGAATGAAGATGAGGGACAAGCATTGTGTAATCGATTCTCCAGTAAATTTCCCTGTTTTCGTTACAGTATAGAATATTTAGGTCATAATTCTTACACACTCTTGATTCTAATTTGCAAATAACTGGCAAGGGGTCCTCTATAAGTAAAGAATAATAATTAAGGTGATGTTCGCGAGGGGTTCTCCCCCTTAGTCCTAGTAATTGAACACCTACCTCCACTAAACCAGTCTAGTGGAGCGGGTGTTGAAGTGATCCCACCTTGGCCCTGAATATGAGACGGGGATTGCGACCCGACACGCTGTACGAACATAGCGTATAACGATATAATAGCCCAATATGGTACTCACTGAAGACGGATGCGTGAAGGTTGTGCCATTATACCAAGAATGGAGTGGTTCCTTGAGGCTTTGTCCGCTTAATTAGTTTTAGGCGTTGTAAAAACTTGTCAGGAAAGACAATGGGAGGAAAAAAAGAAAGACTCGTTGGTGAGGATAGACCACGCCCATTTTCGCCATCGTTCTTGTCTCGATATTCATATGATATCAGAGAGAGAGTGAGAGAGAGAGAGAGAGAGAGAGAGAGAGAGAGAGAGAGAGAGAGAGAGAGAGAGAGAGAGAGAGAGAGAGAGAGGCAGGCGTGGTTGTTTGTTGAATTCTGATCTGAAATTTTCACGATATAACGTTCGATCTATGTGATTAATATTAATCACCAAATGAACATAATCATTATTATGACAATTAGATCGTTGTATCAGATAAATAAGACTGTAAATACTATACAGGGGTCAGTTATTGACGGACACACGTGCTCACACACATGAACAAACACACACATACACACACACACACAAAAGTTTATATTCATATAGATACCTGCAATGGTCTCTTCACTCTAATACATGCTGCATATAGCCGTATAGAAATAGGTCATGTTTATTATCAACGGCTGATCTCCATGAGACCCTCAAAAGAAGAGGAAATCAAACGAAGAATTACACTAGGATGACAAGCCTTCGGCAGAGCAAGCTCAACCTTCAAAAACAATAAGATCCTAATGATTCTAAAAGGAAGGGTGTATAACCAATGTATCCTCCCAACGGTCACTTATGGAGCTGAAACACGGAACTTAACCAAGAGACAGACCTACAAACTGAGAACCATGCAACGTGCAAATGAAAGAATTAAACTGGGCCTCACATGGAGAGACCACAAGACAGTACAGTACATCCGGGAAAAAACAAGAGTCAGGGACATCATAGAATCCATTAAAAATCTCAAATTGCAGTGGGTTGGCCATGTTGCAAGAATGGTGGACAACCAATGGACATCACAACTCACAACATGGATCCCCCAAGATCACATGCAGAACCGAGGCCAGCAGAATATTAGATGGAGAGACGAGCTAGACAAATTCAGAAAGCACTGGCTCCGTGACGCCCTTAATGTCTAGCGACGGACGTTGAAAGACTGATGATGATGATGATCTGAGACCAAGTAATAAGTATAAGTCTCTTCATTTTTTTTCAGCTAAATCTAAAATAAGTAACCAAACAAAATAAATTTCGAGAAGCTCTCAGGAAGGTTCAACCAGCATCCTATCAAACTGAAGGTCAGTGAACCTAAAGTACCAAGCGCTAAATATTTTGCCAAATGTTGCAACTGGGAAAGAATTCGAGAGCGTCCCCACGTATGAATATGGAATCATTTGTGTTACGCGAGTTACTGTGAATGGGAGAGTCTGTGCCAAGAAAGGAAAATCGATATCATAAAATTTCAGAAAGTACAGGTTGTCTCCAGGTTATGAACACGGTTCATTCCCTAGTCTGTCTTCAAGCCGGGTTCGTAGGTTAGTCAAAACAGGTACACACAACTCTAAATTGGCTTCTGTCAGTCAAATGTTTGTTTTAATACACACATACGCATAAAAACAAAGCACAAAATACAAATTAAGCATACCATATAATGCATTATCCGATGTGTGATGGGTTTATCTCATAAAGTGCTCGATACATTCAACATTGAATATCAAGTTAAGTTAGAGTAGAGCTTGAAATTTGATAAAATAAAGGATTTGCTACTCAGGACAAAAACATGTGTTTGTGCATCGAATCCTTCATTTCATATATATATATATATATATATATATATATATATATATATATATATATATATATATATATATATATATATATGTATGCATGTGCACGAACACACACACACACACACACACACACACACACACACATATATATATATATATATATATATATATATATATATAATTGTAACAATCTCTCTATCATAATCAACTCGCTATACGGGCAAATCATTGAAAAGGCTTCCAGCCTTCTCTTGCGCTAAAGTAAAGCTAATAGGCATATTGCACTGATTTTGATCGTTCAAACAAAATGCCTAATAGTCTTTCCATTTCAATAATTAAATCACTTCGTTGCTTGGTAGTAATTGGGGCTTTCATCGCGGCAGGGCCACTCAAAAGCTCCATCATTCTTACTTTATCCTTTAACATTGACCCAATCCTTGACCAGCTGTAGACTAACGCTTTCCCCAATGGCTGATGACCTTTCACATCTGTCTGGTCGGGTCATCATTTCCCCTTTCGGATCAATTATGATCATTTCCTCCATCAACAGCACTGGCATTGGATTTGCGCTTTGTTTGCATGGTCACAAGGGGAAATAAGAGAAATAACAGATCTCGTTACTCACTCGATAGAAACTGTCACATGACCAACGTCTTATGGCAACATGCTGTGTTGGGTGTGATCAATTAAGAGAAAAAATAAAAAATAAAGGGCGATCAATAGATAAACCGTTTTTCTCGACTTTTGTTGGGGCGTGATTTCTTAAAGAAGTCTGAATTTCCGAAAAAAAAACAAACGATAACAAGAAACGTGAATGCTGCTGGACGCAAACTAGGGGATCAGTTTAGCATAAACATACATTGCAAATTGAACCACCCACTAAAAACCTATTGAGAAACGAACGAAAAACAAGGAGCAAATGTTGAAAATTTCAGCCCTCTAGCTCCATTGGTACAGCCTGAATAAGTGATACATAGCCAGCCAGCCAGCCCGACAAACTTGAGAACTGAAGAAACCTTGGTTGACAGTTTCGGTGAGAATTCGTTGACGGTTTCTAATTTAAGCATTTTATGTATTTAACTCAAATTTTTGTTATAATAGGCTTTATGGCGGTCTGCTTGTAAGTACAAGTTGTCCGTTAGTCGAACGTTCTTAACCCGGGGACTTACTATAGAAGAAAATATCTAATCAGGGAAAAAATATTGTTTTAAAAAGTAAATAAATATCTGTAAAAAATGCGAAAAGTAAAAATTCAGAAAGTTTGAAGACATAATTTTTAGAATCATTTTTTTTTCCCTCTTCTGCTGAGATAAGATTTGAAGACTCCAAAGATTATTTGGGGCTGATAGTGCCAGGATGTGTTGATCAATTTCAACAAAAATATCGATCAAGATCGATATTAAAAATCAGTCATTTTTTTTCATCCGATTTGAACGCAGCCCAAATGGCTTCGTTCAAAGGATTTTCTCTCTTGGAGGAAAACATGAACTCGTTTATGTTATTGCATTTCTCTTTTTGTAAATATCGTTTTTAAAAAGTTGATAAATTTTAATGTAGTCTGTTTCCCTCTCTCTGTCTCTCTCTCTGTCTCTCTCTCTCAGACACTTTCGATTTGGAAAGAGATTATGTTAAAAATAGATATTTGTTGTGTTTTCCTTTATTCTCATTTCACGCTGCGCTCTTCAACAGATGGGACGTATTTGACCTGCAACGTTGTGATAAAAAAATCGAACAAAAGAAAAACCAGTATAAAATAATGACACAGAAAAATCTGTCAGAGCAAACAGAGTCAGCCCTAAGAGTTGAAAAGAAAGGAAAGTACCATGTTTCCTCATAAACAAAGAAGGCTCCCCATAAACAATGTTCAAATTTCAGAATTTTATGCAGAGGACAGTTTAAACAACGAACTAACTTAACTGGTAACAGAAACAAGAAGAGTGAATCATGATGCCTTTTGAACTGGTGTTATCACCATTGTCTCGATTCTTCGTCATCACCGGTAGCTCCACTGTTGTGCATATATTGGTAGTTCGTGTCTTTGGCCAAGATGATATTTTTGAAATATGATACTGTGATGCCACCTCCTGTCACTTCTGTTCGACTGAAGACTATGGTGCATAAATGATCGGTAGCTAATTGACATCGGGACTGAAGATTCACTTTAAATAGCATTTTCAGTTAATTTAAAAAAAACGACTTTCAGTACGTAACGATAGTCATCATCATCTGTCTCTTAATGTCCGTCGCTGGATTTGCCACATTTCTCTGTCATGGGCGTCGCGGAGCCTGTATTTCCTGAATTTGACTAGTTCATCTCTCCATCTTCGTTCTGTCGGCCCCAGTTTCTCATGTGATCTGTGGGGATTCATGTAGTGAATTGCGATTTCCATCGGTTGTCTTTCATTCTTGTAACATGGCCTGCCCATTGCCATTTGAGTTTTTTTAAATAGTTTTTATTATGTCTCTGACTCCCGTTTTCTTCCTTTATGTACTGCGCTGTCTTGTGATCTCTCCATGTAAGGTTGTGTATGATTCTCTCATGCATGCGTTGCATACTTCTCAGATTGTAGGTCTGTCTCTTGGTTAAGTTCCATGTTTCAGCTCCATTAGTGACTATCGGGAGAATGCATTGGTTGTATACTCTCCTTTTCAGGATTATTGGAATCGTTTGGTTGTTGAAAGTTGAGCTTGCTCTGCCGAAGGCTTGCCCTCCCAAAGTGATTCTTCGCTCGATTTACCCCTCTTTTGAGGATCTCATGGAGAGAAGTGAAGAATGCTGACACAAGAAAGCTTACTAAAACTGAGTCAGCCGAATGAATTGAAAAGAGAGGAAAACGCTCCAAATTAATGTTCAAATTTCATCTTTTAGAAGCACGCATCTTGAGCAGTTTGTCGATTCTCTTTTCTGTGCTGCTGACCGTTTGGCCACCTGCACATCCTGTTCGACTTAAAACGTTCTGATGAAAACAGTGAAGTTGAAGAAAAACAGGTTGGTTAGTCACTCACTACAAACTGCCTCATGGCCAATTTATTTTGGTAGCATGCTGGGTTGAGGTGATCAATTAAAAATTGGAAAAAGAGCAATCGATGAGTTAGTTACCTCTCTCGCTCTTCGTTTGGTAGTTATAACTAAAAAAAGTCTGCAATTTCAAAAAAAAAAAAGAAAAAAAACGTGCGTAAATACAATAAATTCATAAACTCGATGATCAATTTAGCATAAACTCACTTTGCAAATTGAACACCCGCTCCAAAAAAATTTGGAAGAGTTCAGAAAAAACAAAAAAAAAGTTTTTTTTCCTAGACATAAATCTTTTCAGACTTTTCAGTTACATTCGGTTCAGCCTGTATGCGTGATATATTGATATACAGCCAGGCAGTCAGTCAGCCAGACCAGCTTAAAAACTGGAGAAACTTATGTTGACAAATTTGTCGAGAGTTTTGGTTGCAGATTTCTGAAAATTATACAAAAATGTCTATTAAAGCGAATAGAGTCAAACGTAAGATTTGAAAAGAGAAGAAAGATACCAGATTAACAACGTTCAAGGTTCCCGGCTTTCATTACGGTGACATATTGAAAAACAAACAAGCGTGACTGACGGTTGAAAGAAAAGGCGATTTTCAAACTGTTGTCAACATCGGGATCTCGGTTTACCGTCAGTTACTTCAAGTGTCAGCGGTTAACGCCTTTGAACAAGATTATGGAACATCCCCCGAGATCAAAGAAGGCGAAGGGTTCTTCCCTTTTATAAAATTTTCTTTTCATGCGTGCTTGTGTTTGTTTATGTGCTGGCATTTATCCGGCCTTACCGTTTTATCTACAGTCATGAAAATTGGCATCCGTACTCCACGAGGCCCATATAAAAATATTTTTTCTTTCATATTCGGGAAAAAATCTTTCTTGGCTATCTTTGGGGCTTATTATGATGGGTTTATTAATAACACCTATTTTCTCCAGAATGCTTCTTTTACTCTATTTTAGAGGTTTTCCTGTCAAAAATAGAATCAAATCTGACTACATTAGTTTTTAGATTGGATTTCTTTACACGACTTCAAATTTTGACGCTACGGTTGTTCAATTATCGACTGTAATGGCGAGTCTTTAATCATCTTGTTTCACATGGAATACCATTTTCTTCACAAAATCGATAATAATGCTAAAAGAGAAACATAAATAATGCATCTTTTGTGGATTCAATGTGAATAGAGATATAATCCGTCATTATCGAAGGTTTTTGAGCCCTCAAAAGCGATACTGTGTAATCATGAAGTTTGACTAAATTCTAAGAGCAATTTCAAATTAAATATGATACGGCTCAAGCTGCTGAACAAAATAACAAAGCATTTGGAGTGAATACTACAGTGTGAACTGTTCTGCTTTGGTTCATCAAGTTTAGGTCTGAAAATGTTGATACCAAAATTAAACCTTTTAGGGAATTCAAACCTGTTCCTAATGTTGAAAGATAGTTGACAGCATTAGCCAAGTCTGAGCGCTTTCTGAAGTCATTTGGGATTTCAAAAGCGATCATGTCACGCCATTTCAAGGGAAGGTTGAAATGTTGGAAAAGTGTCTCTCATGAATTGAATGAAATGCACCACGACAGTTCGAGAGACCACTACTCACAGTTGACTAAACCTGAATTTCGAGAGTAGAGATAAGTCTTGCAGCTTTCTTCATATAAACTTGACATTCCTATTACAGATCATCACCTTTTTGAGCATTTTTAATTTCATATCTACAATAAGAAGTCCAGTAACGGAAAATATGATTAATACTTTCACTGAATTTTTTTACCGCTAAATCAGAAGAGTTTTTATAGAGACGGCATTTTATCACTACAGGATCGTTGCGTAAAGGTTATTGTTTAAGATAGGTCTTATTTTGATTAAATGTTTGCCGTTTTCTGTTGCTCATACCAGCCTTCGTCTCACTATTCAAAATAATTCATATGCAACAACCTAATAGTAAAAAGTAATAACATGAAATCCGTAGGTGCAAACGGAGTCAGCCGTAAAAGTTGAAGAGAGATGAATGTCCCATGAACATTCCTCCAATTTCAGGTTCTTATTCCGAGGGCATTTTGAACGGCAAACGAGTGTCATCATCATCATCATCATCATCACCACCACCACCACCACTACCATCATCATCATCATCATCATTCTTTTAACGTACGTCGTTGGACATAGACTTTTCCCAGGATTCGCCACACTTCTCTATCATGGGCGTCGCAGAGCTAGTACTTTCTGAATTTGTCTAGCTCGTCTCTCCATCTAATATTCTGCCGGCCTCAGTTGCACATGTGATCTCGGGGGATCCAGGTCGTGAGTCGCTATGTCCATTGGTTGTCTGCCATTCTTGCAACATGGCCAGCCCACTGCCATTTGAGATTTTCAATGGATTCTATGCTGTCCCTGACTCTTGTCTTTTTCCAGATGTACTGTCTTGTGGTCTCTCCATGTGAGGCCCAGCATAATTCTTTCATGTGCACGTTGCATTGTTCTCAGTTTGCTGATCTGTCTCTTGGTTAGGTTCCGTGTTTCAGCTCCATAAGTGACTATTGGGAGGATGCATTGGTTATACACCCTTCTTTTTAGGATTAATGGGATCTTCTTATCTTTAAAGGTTGAGTTTTCTCTGCTAAAGGCTAGCCATCGTAGCGTGATTCTTTGCTGGATTTCTTCTTCTTTTGAGGGCTGATGACAAAAACAAGAGTTGGGAATCACGACGGCTTTTAAACTGATGTTAACATCAGGGTTTAGTCCTGCCATCTACTTAACAAGTCTGTTGTTTATGTCTTTGGCCACTCATCTTTTAGAAGCGGGAATCCTAATCTGTTTGTCGATTCTACTCCCAGAGCTGTCACACGTAAGCCACCTGCTCCTCCTTATTCTATCTAGAACGTTGTGTTTGAAAAACAACCAAGACGGAGAAAAAAACTAGTAAACAAACAAGAAAAAAAGGTCACAAAAACGTCCGTTGAGGTAAACAGACTCAACCGCAAGAGAAGAGACAGGCCCCATAAACAATGTTCAAATTTCAAACTTTCATTTCGAGGACATTTTGAACAACAAACAAGTGAGACTGATTACAAAAAAAGAAAAGGCGACTTTTAAAAACGAAGCCAACATCGGGATCTCGGTTTACCGTCATCTCCTTAATGTGTCGGGGGTTTATGTCTTTGAACGAGATTATCTTTCATTAGTTCGTTTCTCATGGAATGTTGGTTTTTCACACCATAGAGAACAATGCTAAGAGCGAAAGGTTTACTAATGTAATAGCATTTTTCGCACATTCAATGTAAATAGGTGTATAATTCAATATTACTGGAGTTTTTGGGGAGGAGCCTTTGGCAGCTATGGTTTCTAGCCAAGAAGTTTAACTAATTCCCGAGTTCGATTTCAAAGTAAAGCAGAAATGCTGATAATGTTAACAAAGCATTTGATCATAGGGCTGACGTATCTATCGTTAATGGATAGTTGGAAAAAGTCATTATTTCAAATGGTCATATTTTGATAAAACAATTACTTTATCTGCTGCCGATATCATCCTTCTTCTAGCAATTGGAAAGGGGAATTTCATGTGTAACAACAGAATCATAAAGATAATAAAGCAAAAAAACCTGTTAGGGCACATAGAGTCAACCGTAAGAGTCAATAAGAGAAGGAAAATGTCTCATAAATGTTCGAATTTCAGGTTTCTATCCCGAGAGCATTTTAAATAACGAATGTAGTTGATGACACAAAACCAAGAGCAGTGAATCATGACGACTTTCAAACTGATGTCAACGCCAGCGACTAGTTTTGTCGTCATCAACCTTACGCCTATGACTAAGATCATTTTTCACCAATTTGTTACACATAAAATGTCGAGTTTTTCACATTATACTGAAGGATACTAAGAGTTGAAGATTTACTGATTTAATTGTCTTCTTTGGTGCATTAGGTCCTTAGGTCTATATAGATACCAATAATGAAGCTTTGGGGCCTTCGAACCTATTTATTGATGGTGAATAGAATACAACGTAGAAAATATAATTTGTTTATTGGAGTTTTTGGAGCTCTTAACAGCAATGGTTTATCCCCAAGAACTTACATTGACTTTTAGATAGAAATTCAAACTATGACATAATGCCGTTCAAGCTGCTGATTACGTCAACAAAACATTTAGAGTGTACGCTATTACAGTTTGAACTGTTCTGCATTGGTTCAATAGGTATAGGTCTAGAAATAAGGATTCCAAAATAAATCTCAAAGAAAGGCCAAGTCTGTTCCTGGGGTGGTGAATTCCCGATAACAATGGACAAACGACCCACGAACAACGGTTTGAGCACTTTCTGGGGACTTAGACTTGAACAATAATCATATTACGTCATCTCAATGTAATAGGAAACTTTGAAAAGTTAGAAAATAGGTCCTTCACGAAATGAATGAAATGCACCATGACATTGCCAGACACTAACCTCTCAGCCGACTCTGTCTAAACTTCGAGAATCGGGCTGAGAAGTCTCGCAGCTACCTTCATATTTACCTGACATAACCCCAACAGATCACTATCTTTTTGAACATTTTTATCGTCATATTCGTAATAAAGGTTCAGTAACATGGAAAACATAATTCGTGCTTTCACTGAATTTTTTCTTACCGCTAAACCAGAAGAGTTTTATAGAGATAGGTTTTTTTATCATAGGAGGATCGTTACTTAAGGGTTATTGTTTTAAATAGGTCTTATTTTGATTAGACATTTACTGTTTTCTGTTGCTCATGTCATCCTTCATCTCACTATTCAAAAGAGTTCATATGCAATAACCTAATAGTAAAAAGTAATAACATGAAATCTGTTAGCACAAACGGAGTCAGCTGTTGAAGAGAGAAGAAAAATGTCCCATAAACAATCCTCAAATTTCAGGTTTTTATTCCGGGGACATTTTGAACTGTA
Source organism: Thysanoteuthis rhombus (assembly GCA_963457665.1). NCBI lineage: Eukaryota > Metazoa > Mollusca > Cephalopoda > Oegopsida > Thysanoteuthidae > Thysanoteuthis > Thysanoteuthis major. The sequence goes on from OY735230.1 coordinate 39,719,046, forward strand.
AACAAGTGTAACTGATGACTAAAACAAGAGTAGTGAATCACAGTGGCTTTCAAACTGATGTTAACATCAGGGTTTGGTCCTGCCATCTACTTTACATCACTGTGGTTTATATCTTTGACCCAACTTGGTATGGAGCACCCTCCATATTCATCTGTTATTTCTTTTACAAATCATCATCGTTATAAGCATTTTGAACTTAATATCCGTTAAAAAAAAAAGGTTCAGTTATCATCAGCTGGTCAATCTTGCTCTGATCTCATTGGCTCTAACACGCCAATTATCTCAGTCCTGCATTGTATTCGGTTGGCCGACAGGGTCACATCTTTTGTCCTTGCTTAGTCGGTCAATGTGTTCTAGATGGGCGACCAACACTGGGTGTGTCCATGGCGTGGGGTCAAAATAATTGCTGTGCCGATGAGCTCTTGTTTCGCTCTCCAGCAATGTCCAGTAATAGGGAAGCCATAATTCGTATTTTCACTGTATTTGTGACCACTAAACCTGAATAGTTATATATTATTACCACGAGAGGATCGTTGAAAAAAGGGTATCGTTAAACGAGTCACATTTTTAATAAATATTCAGCGGTTTTTTTTTTGTGGTTATTTATATCATCCCTCATCTGAATGTTCAGAAACGACATTGCATATGTGACAGCCCAATAGTGAAAAACAATGACAAAAAAGTATGTTGAAGCAAATAGAGTCAGTCGTAAGAGCTCAAAAGAGAAGAAAAATATCTCATAAATAATGTTCAGGTTTCAGGCTTTCGTTGCGTGAACATTTCGAATAGCAAACAAGCGTAACTGTTGACAAAATGAAAGAAAAAAAAAAACGACTTTAAAAACATTTTAACTTCAGCGTCTTGGTTTACTGTCATCGACTGTATTTGTCGGTGGTTTATGTCTAGTGTAAAGATAATATTTCATTCGGTTTTCACACATGCAATGTCATTTTTCACATCATGAGGCAATGTTCTTCGGACTTGAACTACTTGGGAAACCCTTTCCAGTAATTTCAATTTTCTAGGAACCCCCTTCAAAATATCTTTGCATGCTAAACATATATATATATGTCGTTCATTGTAAGCATTATGCAATGCTCTTCCACAGGAATAGACCACTCTGGTGGGTGGGGAATTTAAGATAAAATAAATACATCAGCCTCATTGACCGTCCAGTTCCGTAGCTCAGCGGTAGGATACCGGCCTGCGAAGAAAAGGTTTCAGTCCTGCCTCATGGTACAGGATGAGATAATGGACTGTCTATAGCCACACTGGAGAGTTATAATACAACGAAACAGCTGTCTGTGGATGACACAATATATATATACATATATATGTATATATGTATATATAACTATTGGATGTTGGCCAGGTTTATGGAATTATTCGAATGTGTATAAACACACTCGAAAGATGGAAAAAAAGAACAAAGCTTACTGAGGAAAATGAACATATGGTCGCCTGATACGCTTTACGCATGATGCCTGCATAGTCAGCTGGACCAATTTGAAAACTGAAGAAATCTATGTTGACAGTTTTAGTGACAGTTCCACTGTCATATGGGAAACCCTAGTAAATCTGTTGGAGTCAATTTTGAGAAAACAAGTGAAAACTGTTGGTTCTCAGGTTAATACTACTAGTTCCCTCCAGAGCAAGAGTTTTCTGCACCATAAGATAAGAAAATAAAAGGGTACAACCTATGAAGCTTAGATATGCATCTAAATGATATTTGACCAAACTAGGACTTTCCATATTACCGGTTTTACAATATACCGCGGTAGAATTCCCAACGGTTAGTGATACCGAATCAAATTTGGTTGATAGTTTCCAATGACTTGAGATTGAACAGTTACCGGTTCTACGATAACCTGCGGTAAAATTTACCTCGGTTTGTCTCACCGTTCCAAATTTCATTTATCGTTAATACCGTGAGTTTTTTGATTTGCGATTATTATTTGCAAAACGAATGAGTTCAATGTATACTGCAGGAACTTCGGAATGTGGAAAAATATCATAGTTTTTCAGATAGTATGCCTGTTGCCGGCACCCTCTCGGGAAGCAAAAATACCGGATGCAAATGTTCAGGGACGCCGATGACCGGGACGTAGTTGTCCGGGATATAAATACCTTTGTGCCTTCCAGCATATGTATCTACTTTTTAACATTTTCAGCCCTTTTTTTAACAAATACTACGATAATGCCGTCAATCACGATAATGTTGTTCATGATAATCGTGATATGAAATTTTCATACTATTTAATTTCAACAATGACACAGAAAAGCCTGTTTGAGCGAACAGAGTCAGCCGAAAGATATGAAAAGAGAAGAAAAATGCCTGATGAACAATGTCCACATTTCAAGCTCACATTCCGAAGACATTTTGAACAGTAAACAGGCGTAACTGATGACAAAAAGAAGAGGCGACTTTTAAACTGATGTCAACGTCAGGTTCTAGGATTGGCTTTCCAGCTATTTATACATCGGTAGTTCATTTCTTTGTCACAGCTTATTAGTAAAGTATCATGATTCCGTAGGCTGCAGACTGGGTAACTAAGTTTGAAAGCATTTTATAAGTTCCTACGCCATGTTCATCAAAATTAGCCGAGGCAAATGCCCTCAGAAATTTGTGTATAGCCACTGGGTGCCTTTTCATAATGGCGGTTATTTGATAATCCTTGGTCTGACGGGTATAAAATATGGCCCCGAACCCTGCATACCGTCTTGCAACGCCTCCAATATAATCATGTAAAAATGAATGATTTTTAACTTCATTATTGTGTTCTTGTTTGATAGATGCGTTGTATAGTTACACTTTTTGGAACCTTTGTATGACTTTGGGACCTTTTTGGGTCCTTTGTATGTTGTATGTATGTTTACCATATTTTACTACCGTCAGACCAAGGCTAACTGCAATTTTCCCTCAATACCTCGCATATTAACAACCTTCCAAAGCATGAAACATGTCCTTTGCTTCAAACATGGTAGAAAGATCAAAATTTTAGAAACACACATAATGAACCTGTTTACTACCATCTTGACAAGTGGTCAGTCAAGAGCCAAGGACGTAATATCTTGTCTCAGCAAGTCGTCAGTCTAGCTCCACACACGAGATGACCCGTCTTAACTGATTGTCGGTCCAGTACCATGGACGAGATGAGCCGTCTCAGCAAGTCGTCAGTAAAGTGTCACGGACGAGATAACTCGTCTTAGTGAGCTGAGCTGTCAATCCAGGAGGCTAAAGCACTCTATAAAACGTAAAATATGATTTAATAATGCAAAGCATTTAGAGAGTATGTACGAATTTACTGACTGTAAGATGACCTTACATGTAAATCCACTCCAAAATCGTTCACATCATTAAAATATTCTATTTCGGCAAATGTATACATCATACTTAATAGATATTCTGTTGTACATATTCATCGATTTCTATGAAAATATAAACCGTTTTAAACATGCGATCAATATTTCATTTTCATCGATTTTTTTAACGAGGAAAACTCAACACGAGAATTGCAACGTGAAAATTATACTTGGCAGCCAACAGGTTAAATGCTGTGATGTAATCTCCTGCCGTTTCTGTTCAGCTGAAGGCAAACTGTATAAAAGGTCGGCAGTTGAGTGACGTTGGGGCTGGACTTGGACAGTGAAGTCGAAATCATTATGAGTAACACACAGTGGAAGACAGGAGTTGTGTTTCAAGTAGATTGCCCCCCCCCCCTCAACTGAGAGCTATGAAATGTGCACAGGAGAGAATCATGCTTAATATCATACGGAAGGGTACCTTGGTAAATAAGAAAACAAACGGGGATTGGAGTTATAGAGACCGTAAAAAATTTCAGATGAAAAAGGGCTGGCCGTGTTGCAAAGATGTCAGACGACTGCTGGAAAGCGCAACTTACTCCGTGGACCCAAAGATATCATATGCGAGACTGCAGCCGGTAAGAAATAAGGTAGCGTGACGAACTAGACAAGATCAGAAAGTACTGGCTCCGCGTTCCCCAGGGTCTAGCGAATCCTGGGGAAGGTCTAGGTTCAACAACGGACACCAGGGGTCTGCTGTTGTCGCTGAAACAGAAGTGTTTGTGCTGGTATCAATAGAATACAAATAAATACATTCTTTGGAAACAAGTGGCGTCTCGGTCATGCCGAGAACAACTCATTACAACCTTCTCCACTTACACAACAACTGGCGACTAATAAAATAACTAGAGGGTAATATATATATATATATATATATATATATATATATATATATATATATATATATATATATATATATATATATATATATATATATAACATTAAGCTCGAAAGATATTCAGAGGTTAAATGGCAAAAACAAATAACGAAATAAAGAAACAAATTATACATATACATACACATACACACACACACAAACACACACACACACACACACACACATATATATATATATATATATATATATATATAGAGAGAGAGAGAGAGAGGGGTGAGGAAAGGAGAGGAGAGAGATAGTGGCGGGCACAGCTAACGAAAACGTCAAACTGATGAACCGCTAAAAATTTAGCGGAGCCAAGGATAACCAGTAACCTTTAACTTTTATTATATTGATTTAGCTTCGGTTCGTTTTTATTTTATTGCTCTAAAACCATCAAGAGCCGACCTAGAGAGCTGAAATCTTACCCTGTTGAAGCTGAGACGGAGAGCTTTAAATAAACTGTTTTTTGAATGTAAACTAATGAGTTATTGCTTTTGTCCATTTAATCGTTTATGTACACCATGACCATCGTCTGATATTGGCATAAAATACTTTTTCAAGAGTTTTAGGGAAAGAGAAACAAACTAACCGAAGCTGAATTCAAATAATGAAGGATAGTGATTATTTTTGTTTTTCGCTAAATCTTGGATATCAGTGCCCACCACAATATATATATATATATATATATATATATGTGTGTGTGTGTGTGTGTGTGTGTGTATGTGTGTGTGTGTGTGTGTAAGCAGGTTTATATTAAAAAACTACAGACAAGTATTGTTTGATCAGTTTTTAATAAGTTTTTCTTGTCGGCATACGAAATGGAATGAAGTAGGAATGGAAAAAAATTGATCAAACAATCCGTGTCGTTTTTAAATAAACCAACTCACACAACCGATGATGGTATTTATTTTACTCAACTTATTTTAAGAAATTATGTAAATAAATATCTAAATAGAACACTCACCGTAAGGTGATGAAGATCAAATGGAGATACTGGACCCCAAAACTGAAACAAGACAAAAGCGCAAATATTCAGATTACACTGTAATTAAAATTCAAGATCAAAAAAATAATTCAATTTAATTAATACAAGGATGAAATCTACAATTAAGACACTTTTAACTTGATAAAAGAATCTTGGGGTCTGTTCACTACATTTGATCCTTGTTTTGATTATATTAAACTGAATTTAGATTACGGTGTAATCTGAAAGTTTGCGCTTTTGGTATGAATCAGTTTTGGAGTCCAGATTCAACATTTGTTAGAGTGATAGATTACAAGCCTGTCTCATAGGCCAATGACAGTGTTGTGAATTCGATCAGCACTGAGTGGCCCCTAATATCATAACTCAGTATCATACTAAGCAAGATGTGGATGTATCAGCCAATGCAGCCCCCCGATAGTCACCTATGGAGCTGAAACATGGAACTTATCCTAAATATTGACACATAAAGATTGACAACATTCGATAGAGTGATAGTTTACAAGCCTGTCTCATAGGCCAATGACAGTGTTGTGAATTCGATCAGCACGGAGTGGCCCCTAATATCATAACTCAGTATCATACTAAGCAAGATGTGGATGTATCAGCCAATGCAGCCCCCCGATAGTCACCTATGGAGCTGAAACATGGAACTTATCCGAAAGATTGACACATAAACTCAGAACCATGCAACAGGTTCAAGAAAGAATCATACTCAATCTCACATGGAGAGATCATAAGACAGCACAGTATATTAGAGAAAAACAGGCGTCAGAGATATTATAGGAACAGAAAACTCCTATAACAATGGACTGGTCATGCTGCAAGAAGGTCGGTCAACCGATATCATGAAATCCACTAGGAAACTCAAATGGCAATGGGTTGGTCATGTTGCGAGAAAAGACAAGAGAGGCTGAACGTCACGACTCACAACGTAGATTCCTAGAGATCATAGGCGAAACTGTGACCGATAGAAAAATGTGTGACGAACTAGACAAGTTCAGAAAGTACTGGCTCTGCAGCGCTCATGATAGAAATGTCTGGCGGATCTTCAGGGAGGTCTGTGTCCAATAACAGACACTAAAAGGCTGCTGCTGCTGGTGATAGTGATGATGATTCAAAGTCTGAAAGAAAACCAGGAAACAGTGATGTAAATGCTTGAATATGAAACCCTAAAGTGTTTAATCAGAATGAAAAAAAGTACGTAAAGATTTCGCCCAGTTTTAATGCCG
>OY735230.1:39728002-39748002 GCA_963457665.1 Thysanoteuthis rhombus
AAATGATGAATTACATGTACGACATGAGCTATAAATTGAAATCACAGCTGAAAGGGAGACATTTCTTGGAAACCATGTTGATAAAACTATTTTATTTTTAAAATTTCTGAAACGTTATATGGTAAGCAACTGATGATCCCAAAGAGAGAAAATGTACTCATAGTACCATTATAACAAAGTATTTGTATAACAAGGGGAAAACACTAAAGAAAATTACATCTACATAAACAGATATTGGGAAATAAGTGACTGATGTGAAACAAAAAAAATTGAAAAAGTTTTTTTGATGTTTGGTGTTTAAAACAGTAAAGCTTTCAAGACTATATATATATATATATATATATATATATATATATATATATATATATATATATATATATATATATATATATATGTATATATATATATATATGGTCATCAAACAAGGAAAAATGATCCAAAAGATGAATAAGCAAAGATTTCCGATGTTATCAATAGCATAAGTAAAAAGCTGCTGACTCGATTTTGTCTCATTATTCTTTTCTGGTGTAAGCGCCAGGACATCGCGTAAATATTCACTGATAAACAAATTTGAGTCTTTAAAAAATCTGTTCACAGCTTTTTTCAAATTCTTCTTTCTTTTGATCTATTGGAAACAAATAGTTCTATCAAATAAACAAATGTTGCTGGATGCTGTCAAAAATTGCGTAAATAACGTCACGAGCTTTGAACAGAGTGTGTTCTTTTTCTCTTTCTATTTGTTGAATTTGCAGCGAAGATGCAAGGTGCCCGAACGATAAAGTGCGTGGAGAATGGACTCGACGAAGTGAGTTCCAACCCCGGTTGAGACATTCTCTGTTCATCATCATAATTATCATTTGCAGTAGCACCCTTTTTGCGGCCATCGTTCGACATATACCTTCCCAAAGATTCGCTAGACCTTTCCACCATGAACATTGTAGAGCCTTCTGAATTTATCTAGCTCGTCACGATATCTTACTCTCTGTCTGTCACAATGGTCTCTGGGGATCCATGATGTGAGACATGATGTCCAGCGGTTACCTGCCATTCTCACAACATAACCAGCCCATTGCCAGTTTTCTCATTGCTTTTATGATATTCTGGACTTCTGTCATTTCTTTAATATAGAGTGCTGTCTTATGACCTCTCCATGTAATGTTCAGCATGATTTTCTCATATGCACGTTGCATGGTTCCTTAGTTTGTAGGTCAATCTATTGGTACAGTTCCATGTTTCAGTTCCATCGGTGACTATTGGTAGAATACATTAGTTATACACTCTCTTTTTGGCACTGGTTGAATTTTCTGATTCTTGAAAGTCGAGCTTGCTCAACTAAAAGCTTGCCAACTTGGTGTGAGTCTTCGCTTTATTTCTCCATCTGTTCACTTCGTACTAATGTACTTGAGAAAGGCGTGAATCTATATCTCCCTCCAACTATGGGTAAATTAGAGCAGGATGAAGTATGTGCTGCCACACAGAGTGCTTTTTGTCTCTGTCGGTTTATTTCACATATATCAAAGTAGGCCTGACTATGTTCAGCCTGAGCTGGAATTACTGAAGATGTAGCCAGCGGATGGGCACGTTTTATCTTTTTCTAAAATACGCTGACTTTTCAAATTCTAACCAGCCAGAATATCCCGAGCAGAGCAAAACAAAGTCTGCCATTTCTCCCTGCGCTTCGTACATATATGAGGGCCTATTGATAAGTTTGCAGCCTAGGGTACAAGGACATGATTTACGGAGTTTCGACTAATACTTTTTTCATTATCAATATTGACTAGTTTTCACCTGCATCGTAATTTGTTTTGTCTTTTGCCACATCTTTGACTCAAGTAGCCATTTTAAACCCTCGAATAAACAGCATAATCGGAAATGAAGAGTAGGCCCAAGGTGAGAATCGAACTCAAATCCCCAAGCCAGAGGAAGTCCAGCATACGCCTGACTACCGTAACCACTCCACCGCTAATAATAATATTGAGACTGTGCAGACCACAGCACTGCTAGGAACTGCACGAATACTGAGGAAAGTGCTAGAAATATGAGGTCTACGGCCCCAGCTGTGAGCGGTGGCCTAATAGAGGAGAACCCCCCACCAAAACAAAACAGAACAAAACAAATCACGCCTCTAAAAACCACATGCAAATGGTGGTGGAAGTACGAACCACAGCACTGCTGTGATAGTTGAGGGAGAAATGAGATGAGAAGAGGCTGAAGACCTGAGGAGACTGATTGTCACTCAGCCTTCAGCGCTAACCACCGTACAACAAGAGTGAAAATGTAAACCGCAGTGCTGCTGTGGACTATGAGAGTGTGAAGAGGAGCGCTGGAGACTTGAGGAGACTTGCTGTCACTCAACCTCCAGCGATAACTACCAAGCAACTGATGTGAACAACAACAACAACAACAACAATAATAATAATAATAATAATAATAATAATAATAATAATAATATAAATATTTATTTATATTTATATATTTATTTATATGATAATATTATATATCATTTATATAATAATAATTGCCTTCAGCAATGACCATTGGGCAACTGGTGTGAAACTGTAAACTGCAGTATTACTGTGGCCTATGAGAACTAGGAGAGAAGGGCTGGAGACTTGAGGAGACTTGCTATCACTCAAACTCCAGCGGTTACCACCAGGCAGCTGGTGTGAGATTCCAAATAATAATAATAATAATAATAATAATAATAATAATAATAATATTAATAATAATAATAATAATAATGCTGATGATGAATGAAAGATAGTTCAATCTAAATTCACAACAAATGATTTTATTTCCCGGGTCGTTAACCGTTGGGCGTCTTCACACCTACTGAAGAATTGAAGGATAAAACAAAAATACCTGAACGCGTATTCATGCAAGGATTCTGTTGGAATTCAATTTCTTGTTACTTATCCCAAGTAAACCAGGGATGAGGATGGGTTTTAAGAACCGGGCATACGGTTACAAGGGAATGCGATTGGCATAGTCGGTAACGGCTGTTCATGTTAAATTTGCACTGATGTCCTTGGGAGATGCATGTGTCTATCTCTTCTCCCTGAGCTACGAGTAAAATAGTTGGGCAGATTTGTTTCTCAAGCCTTTGGGAAGACAACCAGTCTAGGAGAAGGAATATTCTGATTACAAACCAGTGGAGTCCACTTAAGGCGGTTTGAGGATCAATTTGACGCCCTTCTGGCAGCTCCTGCAGCCAAGCAAATACCAGACGTATCGCTCTCTGCTTTCCTCTAGACTACACCAACAAGGCCGAGAATAGGATTCTGACCACTGGGCGCCCCAAGATCCCTATACGTATGTGTCCTGAAAGGGACGTTCCACTGGAATAGTCACAGTGAGATAATTGTCTCTTACCGAATTATAAATGTATTCTCGAAAGTAATCTAAAAATGACAATGGTTACGATATGTTCACCTATGAATTCAGTTATTAGTTATTTAAAAATCTATGGTCAACTAAAAATCACCAGTAAAGAAAATAACCCTATCTACAGACTGGTATGATAACCTTTTTGGCGGGGTTTATATCTATCAGAAATAGAAGTATTGGGGTATGGGTAAATTTATACCAAGGATTTATGCTCAGTGATCACAGAGAGGTCCATTAGGGATGAGCGAAGTGAATACATGCAGCTGGGGGTCCCGATGCACCGTTAGTCCCTGTGGGTAATTAAAAAAAAATTTGGTTAATTTCGGGGTCTTTCTAAGACTATATAACCTACACTGAAATTGATAAGTAGGTATAAGACGTACCCCTGTTTAGCACCCGTTTTTCATCACTGTAGTGAACACATGCCGATGTGGTTAATCCCGTCATGAAAACATTAGTCAAGAAACACTCTTGCCTCCCTTATGACAATCTGTTTTTTTTTCTTTGGTTGCAAAAGCATAAAAAAAAACCGGCAGAAGGATGTAACAGAATCCTTCCTGGGAGTCTTGTTAAGAATCTCTGTGGGGAATTTCTTTCACATGAGCCGGTCTGCAACTAACTATTTCACTTATACCCCCTCGCGTGTTCCTGATTTTGCCCTGCACTTTCGAAACAAAAAGCAGAGCAAAAAACAAAAAACAAACAAAAAACAAAAAAGCGAGCAGGATTTTTTGACCTTCGTTTTCCTGCTCTTTAAACTTATTCTGCTTTTAACCTTATATCTTTCTTCTTTAAATATTTGTCTGTCTGTCTGCAATTTGAATTAGAGAGATGCCTGGCTTTGCCAGAGATGAATGGCGTTTGCCTGAAACAAAAAAAAAAGACAGATGTTTATGTTGCTGCGTATTGTAGATTTTACAAGTACCGTATTTCACCACGTATAATACGCATTATTAATGAAAACTTCGAACTAAAAACTCCAGATGCGTATTATCTATGGAAATATAATCGTTATGCTCATCTGTATACATGATTATACAAGGAATACTGCATTTTTCATTCGAGATTGAAGCACAATTGGAAGGGAGCATATTTAGAAGCGTATTATACAAGGGTAAATATGGTACTATACTTATTACTAGATGACAAAACATTGAATGCTGAATAGTTCATCATTGAACCAAGCCTCAGGGTTGACGGACCATACAAGGTCAGCTAGGAAAAAATCCAGCCATCGAATATATGGACTGTATGAGTGTTTTAGGGTCTTTTTTCAGGGCACCCTAGGTAATAGAATATACTAAACAATCGCATTTACGTTCATGTGGTTAGGTTATTCAGGTAAAAACAATGGCGAATCATGTAGTTCTAAATTCATAGCCCGTTTTATGAATCTAAAATTACATGATTCATCTAATATAGCTACATCTATATTCATAAAACGGAGATTTATAAATTGCGTTGTTTTATGAAGCAACTTATTTTCAGATGATCTCGGGTCGTTACACGTTTAACATATCTCTCACCTTAGACAACGTCAATTGAACAAACAATTAAAATAAATGGGGCTGCTGCGGGAATCAATCCTGTCACCGATAGGGTAGCTGCTTCAACGTAGCGATACTCTTACCATTAACCTAAACAGCCGACGGTAATGTGAACCCCAAATTACTGCTTTCAGCCCAGTATATAATGCAATTTATGATTCAATCTGTCGGACCAAATATGTCCACATTTTAATACATGACTAGTGTTCAAAGAAACGAATGGACTGAGAATAAACGAAATGAGAATTTGGGTTGCGAGAAGTTATTCGCCGGACCAAATATATCCATTTCTTGATACAAAAAAGGGTACATATTCGTTTACTCTTTTTATAATTATAATCATTTGTGGGATTAGAGGGCCCGTTGTCCATCTCACAGTTTCTCAAACCTTAGAATATGAACTGATTGAACAGCCACCTTCATTTGCTGATACACGTTGATTATATGAAACTACCATGTAGCGTGAACATTCGACACAGTTCTAGAACAATCCAGAATGTAAACCTTATCTATAGACCGAGGGCCACCTACTGCTGAAACAGCGATTTCAACACAAGAGTGACAGAGCGATTCACGATGTGCCAGTTAGATGTCGCTCCCTATCATTGTGACCTTGCATGATCGCATCGAATTATGATTGCCCGGAATTATCAAAATTTTGGAATATATCCTGCAACATCACTAGGAGCTAACTGCAACTCCCCGGGGAGTCACCGTGCACACTTTAAAAATCACTGAGGTAGACAATTAAGTCAATCATTGAGGAATGGTAATGTTCCTGCCGTGAACCTTGTAAATGATCACTCTAGATGGGGTGAAGTGAAACTATAATTACCTTTACAGTTTATTTGTACAGCAGTAAATGGAATGAGATAAAGATAGACTATAGTATTGCTGGTATACTTTTTATTTTATTTTCAAGTTCTAAAAGAAAATATCCGGTTATTTTTCGTTTTTTCAGTAAAATAGCCCCGAAACCGATCATTTCTTTTCTTCGTTTTCATATCACTATTTGTTATATTTTATTTGACGCAGTCAGATCAAAGATGAGGGAAGAGCGAATTCGAGTAATTTTGTTGTATCAGTTCAGACTGGAACGTGAAGCTTGAACTGCTTGGAATATCAACCTACTATTTGGAGTCAACGAACGTACGGCTCAACATCGGTTCCCGAAATTTCGAAACAGAGACGAGAGCCTTGAATATGTGAACGTCCTTCTATGGTTGACAATATCCAATTGAGCACCATTATCGAGGTAGGTCCAGGTGAAACAACTAGAGAGGTTGCAGAGGAACTAGATGTTGACCATTCAACGGTTGTTCGACCTTTGCACCAACTAGGCTACGGAACAATAACTCACAGAGAGAACATACTAGACCTCTCCCCACCGACTATAACTTTTTCAAGCATTTCGACCACTTCCTACAAGTCTTCAACAGTCAGGCAGGAACTCAAAATACCCTCGAAGAAGTCATTAGTTCCTGAACTCTAGAATAAATAGAATTGTTTGTGTTGGCCTAAATACGCAGATTCTGAGGGTTCTTATTGTGATTAGTAACTTTTTGAGCTGAAATATACTGTTTTGAAGTTGATGGTGAGAAACTGCAATTATTTTTGCACCGACCTAATCACTTTTCAGTTTTCAGAATTTCAGATAAGAGATTACGTATATAAGTAAGTAGTATCCTTACGCTGGCTATGACATCGACCGTCCAAGTTTGGGCTTCACTTATCACAAGTTTCTCTGTCTCAGTTAGTTCTTCGAGATCTGTGATACGTGAAATAGACTTGGAGGTGACAAGCACCCGAAGTGGCGTCACTATCTCCACAATACAAGAGACCGGGTACCGGTGTGATATTTAACTCAGCAGGTTCACGATGCATTTCATCATTCTTTTATCGCAGATATTATAAACTGCGTCCAACGAACCGATTTTTTTTTTATTCAAGATTCTTTAAATTCCCCATTCCAATTTGGAATTTGACCTACTGACATTGATTTGGCGTTAATAATTCTTTTCCGTTTCAGTTCAATTGGAAACACTCAAGTGATAATTGACTTTGCACGCTTTCTTTTATTGATTTAAGCGTAATACGGTCGCGGAATTCCAGATCGATATTTTGAGGTGTTCAAGTCTTCGAGTCAGGTGATTTTCCTACAATTCATGGGAAACTCTATTCAGCACAAATATCATTCGCCTCGAATATATCATATCGGATCAGATGTCGAATCCGGAAACCCAAAATCGATTCAAGTCAAAAGCGCAAATTTCCAGATTACACTGTTATCAAATTTTGATTCTAATTCAATCAAAACAAGGATATATTATAGAATTTAGATTCCCCCGATTACGTAAAAGAATATTGTGAAGAAATATTATCACAAAATACTTAAATTCTAATTACTGTATCACCTGAGAATTTGCACTTTCGCCGTGAATCAATTTGGGGACCCGGATTCTATATTTGATCCATTCTATCGATCGATGTTTATTGCATCATTTATTCCTATTCATGCCTTTCCCAAGGGCATTTGTGCGAAGCAAACGCTGATTATCAGAGTTTGGACTCGGTTCACCGATTTTATTTTTCATGATGTTAACGGCGTGGTCACCGGCAGCTCCACGGATATATTTTTTTTAGAGACAAATAAAATATTTACATACTGTTCATGGGCGCCTACAATTAGGGAGCTTCCAGTTTATGGGATGTCGTGTAAAAAAAATGTGCTGCAGTTTGGCCGAAAACAACAGTTTTGGCCTCAAATTTATATGTGACGACCTTGTGACCCAAGATGTCAATGCCATCTATCTTATGTCTATTCCTGAGTCAAAAACCCTCTATAAACTAAATCTCAGCCCCCAGGGTTCAGCCGTTTGGCTGTTCAAAAGATGCATATAGCGAATTAAGCAAACCAGCGTTATAATAATAGATAGATGCCAGCTAAGGATATCCTCATTAAATGATAAATAAATGATACGTTGTAAATCTTAAAATGATCGGCTATCGACTGATGATAATCTCAGGTTTCTTCCTTCTTTTAGTTTCTGAGTTATTAGCTCAAAAAAGCATCATGAATGGGTAGGGCCGGGTCCAGTCGTTTTCGAAAAGTTTAAATGAATCTTCAAAACATGTTATTGAATGGTGGAAACTGCGTGCTTTTATCTTCAACAGATTTCGATATATAGGGCAATTCTGTGACCAATACATTCGCCCACGTTCGCAATTATATACGTCAGAACGCATTTTTTCAAGAGAAAACATATTGGAAAGCGGTGTAGGGTCGGAGATGTTTATCGATTTGTTGTCAAATGAACTCAAATTGATACCAATTTCATAATCTATTCAATAATCGGACGCTAAAGTCTCAAACATATTTGACCCTGTGTATTTGTTTTTCACAAGACTTGTCGATTTGTAAGGAGATGAAAAAAACTCGAATCTTTCAGGTCAGAAATAGTGAAAGAAATTGATAATTTTCCCACGCACTCGATTGCAAAATACACTCATGTAAACAGAGCCCCATACAAAGGCAAAAAATGGACGTGTTTATAAGAAATCTCTAATACACGTGTCGTATATCCTCGTGAATTAGTCGAACTTTCAAGATTATTTTTATGACAAACATTGGTGGGACAAGGTAAACGAGACATATCATTGATCAGGGTTCTTCAAAGTACGGGCCCCGGTTCATTACGGGGTCAACAGATCCTGCTGACTAGGTCGCAGGTTATCTATGAATAGGCAAGTAAATAAAGAAAATACTGGTGACAATGAAATAATTAAGATTTGAAATATGAATACAAGTATTCATCTTATACTTTTGCCATCAATAACTTATTTGTTAAACTTACTAAATCGTAACAATAATAATAGCCTTGGCATGGTTAAAAAACAACAGAGAATGATTAAAAAGAGGAAGAGGGAAGGAGGGAATGCTAAATAAGACACAATTCATTCATCACGTCGTTGAAACGAACACGAGCTTAGTTGCATTTTAATTTCGGAAGCGGATTTAGCCCTCTTTTTACTTATACTAAGTTTAAGCCCAATCCCTGAGCTGAAACTGATCGTTTATCATGTATCAGTGGGTCGTGAGATTATTGCATAAAATTAAATTGAACGGCGATCGAAAAAGTTTGAAGAACCCTGTCATAGATTGATGATTACCAACCCCCCAAATCTGTCGTTGATCTCAAGAGGAAAACGACTAAACATGAGATCATAAAGCTTAATTTAAGGGTTGAACATAGGGTACTGATAATCACACAGAATCGACTCTTGGCAGTCTAGAATTTACGCATGAATCAAGATGATAATAGCACCAGTCAAAGCAACTTATAGAAATATAATCGTCAATGCCGCTCGCGAAGATTACTTGAAAACTATTTTTGAATAGAACTTTCCTTTTCTGCAAGAGATAATCCTGAGGTGCGTCCTATATATATATATATATATATATATGTAATTATAAATTGTGTTACATCATATTGAAACTTATTTGAAATGATATCCTGCCATTACACGGTTAATGTATTACTCACCTTAGACAACGTAAATAGGATAAAGAATTAAAGAAAAATGGGGCTGCTGCATAAGCCGAACCAGCGACCGATAGGGTAGCCGCTCTAACGAAGCGATGCTCTTACCATTCAGCTTAACAGCTGTCGGTTTGATCCCTGCAGCAGCCCTATTTCCTTCATTTGTTTATTCTATTGTCGTAGTCTAGGGTGAGTGAAAGATTAGCCGTGTAATGACGGGAATTCATCTCAAATAAGTTTCTATATAATATAAGCAATTTATAATCATTATGTCGGATCATATGCATCCATTTCATAATATATACATAATGTATATATATATATATATATATATATATATATGTAAAAAATGACGAGGTTATTCATATATAGATCAGCACTAAGGGGCATATTGCCAATTCAATAGTTATTTTATTTTTAATAAATCAAGTATTCTATTTTTATTTCAGGTTTCAACTCATCATTAATCTGTTTCACATCGAGCAGTCCATTATGACTTCTAGATTATAACAGGAATTCGACAACAGATGCAACAATACAACCAATCATAAAACGTATATATATATATATATATATATATATATATATATATTTAGTACGTTATTAAACGTTCTAATTTGCCTTGATTGAGCAAAATTGATGCACGAATGAAAATTATCACAGAATTGGTAGAAGTCCTACTTGTACAAAAATATCGGTCCGCGTCGCTTCCGACGGTCGACGATTACACGAATACTACTTTCATAAGTAGTTCAGCCGGTTACCTGCGCTAAATGTATCTGAATCAAAAGGATTATAGCTGTAGTAGAAACCAAACTTGTTAAAGAACAATATTGAAATAAACATAGGATTTGCTCTTCAGTTGGGCTTCAAATTGATGAATAGAAGACTCATAAAAATATTTGTAATGGTGAAAATAGTTCATCTCAAAATCTGATGAAATTTCGACGGACCTAGGGAGCCTGATGTCGACCCAATAAGTTGACTCAACAACACTCTTCCTCGCCATTCATCGTGGCGGGACCTCTTGCACACAGCGAGGAAAGGTGGGTTAGTGCGAATCGAATATGTCTCAGTCAGAATTTGAATCCATTTACGGTTTCTGACCCCTGCCAAGAAAAAAATGCTGGGGTGGGGGAATCAAGCAAAATGCAGTTGGGAGTTAGGGGGTGCTACAAAGCGCCCGATTGGAATCAGGGGCGAAACCCTGGAAAATTTCGAATTTCTCAGCCTCTCAAGACCTGGATTCCTTGCATTTTACCAGTCTGAGATTTTTTTCGATCTACAAAAAGTATTGGGGAAGGGCCAGGTCTACCCCCCTGCTTGTTACGGGCTTGATTTTCCGGGTTGAGAGCAGTTTCGCTATTCTGACGAAACCGTTATACAAATGAAGAGCTACGGCACATCACGTCAAGCTAAATTGTACAAGAATTTGTTGTCATTTCGTAAATCGTTTTTTATATTCATATCTCCCCATCTTTTCTCGTGCTTCGAGATTCAGAGCCCTGAGTGCACTTCATTGGAAATTATTTACATCGAATCGGATCATACCGACGAGCAACTCCCAGCCGGACGAGAATGGCTCCTTCAGATCTGACGACAATATAGCCATTGAAGTGAAACTACAAACCGGTTGAAAATGTGAATTGTCACAAAGTTTACCCACAATGCCAAGCGGCTTATCATGAATGAATATGCTTTATGGCTCGCTTCCCCGTTCCCGCCCTCACCATAAGAGTTTCAGAATCTGTTTAATCGCTTAAAGAGACTCAAGTGCAAGTAGCGCTCAAGTACAATGGATTACCGTACATGAAGGCCTGGCGAAAATATTGGTCCTTTTAAAATACTTTTGATTTAATCTATAATTCCCTGCTGTCTCCAAAAACTGGGAAAAGGTATCTTAGTGCATGCATACATATGCACACACACTTACATACATGTATGTGTTTAGCGAATGTAAATACTTAGCGCGGGTAACCGGCTGAACTCAATTTCTAGAGTTCAGACAATTTTGTGTACACCGTATATATATATATATATATATATATATATATATATATATATATATATATATATATATATATATTATCATAATAATTGTGTCATCCACAGACAGCTGTTTCGTTGTATTCCATCTCAGTGTGGCTTTAGACTATTCATTATACAACCCAGTACCACGAGGTAGGATCGAAATCTTCGCTTCAGACCCTGAAGCTGGCATCTTAACTCTGTCCTACACAGAACTGGACGTTCAGTCAAGTTGAATTTTAGCGATATATTCACTCGCACGTAATTACCCCTCTATTTCTAAGTTGGAATATATATATATATATATATATATATATATATATATATATATATATATATATATATATATATATATATATATATATATATATATATATCATGTGTGTGTGTGCGTGTTTGTATGAACATATACATATATATGTGTGTGTGCGTGTTTGTATGAACATATATATATATATATATATATATATATATATATATATATATATATATATATATATGTTCATACAAACACGCACACACACACATATATATGTGTGAGTACATGTGTGTATTCATCCCTACACCCACACATATACATATGGTTGTGAGAGTTTGTTGTTATTTTCTTTATTCATCCCTACATATACATTTGCTCGCTTGTGTACTCACGCACATACACACACATACATAAGTATGTTTATGTGCGAGTGTGTACTGATGAATGAAAAAAAACGAGGAATTATGACACGAAAATTTTAAATGGTTGGATGATTTGCAAAACTATATCTCATTGAAGATATCAAATTTTAAATTTGTCTTTGAAAAAATTCCCATATGTAAGCAAAGACATACTCCATAAATAAAATTACATTGAAGGTTTTGCTGAATGCAAAGTAAATTTTTCTTCAACCATAAACAGTAACATACGAGAAAGAAACGTGACCCGACTTATCCACGCAAGACTGCCCAGCGACGACAACTCCGCAAACGATAACAGCGCATCTCAGCACAAGTGCCATATAAAAGATACAAACGATTTCAACATTTTAATAGTTTTATACTTTGTTTACAAAATTATTCCGACAGAAAATGTAGCTCTGCAACCTAAAACTTAATTTCAACTTTTGTATTATTTGTTCTTGCTTACCATTAGTTGTGCTGTCTTGCTATCTCTCCTTTGCAAGTTGTATAGTTCTGAGTTTGAGGGTTAATCTTTTGGTTAGGTTCCATGTTTCAGCTCCATAGGTGACTATCTTTTAAGATTGATAGGATTTCCTTATTCTTGAAGATTGAGCTTGTGCTACCGAGAGCTTGCTATCCTTGTAGATGAGATTTTTGTGAAAAAAAAGAAAAAAAAAATAGCCATCATTGCACATAAGTTGTAAAATTAGTAGGTTAGAGGTGAGTTGATGAATTATTATAATTATTATCATTATGATCACGGTTGGTCCGGCAGGCTTTGGAACCAAAGTTGCCGGAAAATGGGTGTCGTACTTGTAGTCTGTGAGACGATCTTGCTCATCATTGTTGCACGACTCGGCTGACAAATAAATTGATCTGGAACAAGACCATAAGTGAATACCGTACTCACTACCATAAAATCCTCTCAGCTGTTGACATGTGCACGCATACATTTTGCGACCAGTGCACAAAGGGAATGAATGTGTGCACAAGAGATTGAAGACTCTGTTGATAAGTTACAGAGTTTTTACTGAAAAAATATTGATTGCCTTTGTCGAATTGAAAAATGCATACTTACTTTTGTCACGGGGAAAAATGCATAACATAAGATTTTTGCGCCCGTGGGCACGAAAAATTAGAGGGAAAATTGCAGACTGGTCTGTGAGACTTGGCTTGCTTACCACTACCATAAGGTTTACGCCCAAAATGTGCAAAAGTATGACATTTATAAAAAGAAATATGAATAAAATTTGGTCTGCGTGAAATAGGAACTTGTCGTCTACAGTATCATCCTTGTTTGTTTTTTTTTTTGTTTTTTTTTTGTAGAGCATAGATCATCATCATCATCCAGTATTTCCCTTTACCCCAACCTCTAACGACTTAGCTCATATGCCATCAACACAATTTGGGGAGTATGAGAACGCTCAAAATTTTTCTTATAGAGAAATCAATGCTGACTGCTTCTTCGATTTTCGGTTTTTTTGGATCACAAAATATTTTTTTTATAGAACACTATATTTTCCTATAGCGAGGGAAACCTGTACTCCAGAGGTAGCCGCCTACGACCTGCAGGTCACATTCGGCCTGCGAAGGGATTTTGACCAGCCTATAGCAACAATGGGATACTATGTTCACTTTTTTTTAATGTTTTAAAGATTGTGTCTCTCAAGTAGACCCAAAAGATGCCTTGATTGTAATTGCGCCTGAATTGAGTTCTGCAATTACTAATTGGCATCCTTGGTTAAGCACAAATGATTTTCTAGTATGCGTTATAAATTGAATGGGGGCAAAATGTAACTTGGTGTATTCAAGTGGATAATTCCCATATTGTCTAACTCCAATTCAAACCTGGGGTTAATTCTTTTTCTATCGTAACCAGAACAACAAGAACAATCCTCGCCAAATTTAGAGGAGTAAAAATTAGCATTTCACTTTTGAATCACGACAAAGTGAGTGGTAGACGGATCTCTTCCCGAATGTGTCAAACGGACAAGTCCTCCATATCTATGAAATTCTTCTCACAGATACGCAAGGACTCATTTCATTCTAATAAACAAATACACCTACACAGAAGGAAATACTTTATAATTTTCTCTATTTATTATGCATGGAATATTAAAACTTTAGTTGTCATCATCAGTCAGAATAGAAATTGGTGTGGAATTTGACTCTGCAGCAGTCAGGCTTGTTTCAAAGTGTTTTTTTTTAATGGCATTCATCTGGCTCACTGTCCATTCGTTAGTACTCGGTCCAGTCTGCAGTCGTAAAAAAAAGAGTCTCCCACTCCTGTAGGACAGAAAACGGGATGAGAAAGAAGTGTTCTAAAAATCAGTTGGTTAAAGAAAGATGGAAGAAGACGTTCTCATTGGATAAAATCCCACTGCATGATACGAACGTATTCTATACAATGGTGTCCGGTTGAATCAAAGTGAAATTAGTCGACTCACCTCTCCTTCTGAAAACATTTCGTTTGTATAAAGTATATTTGTGGCTCTGGAAGCTCTTGTGTCAACAGTGTCTCTCTTTGAAACCTATTGGTGAATAGAAAGGCACGAAGTCTGTTTAATGTCTTCAGCAATGGACTTCGCTAGAGCAGACCTTTGATCTTGAGTGCTGGTTGTAACCTCTACTATATATATATTTTTATAAATATATAATTTTTGAAAGCCCCAACTCAGTGTCTATTTGAATAATCTTGCATAGTGAAACAAAGAGACTCCTGCTGTAAAAAGCCTTCAATTAATATCACGTAGAAATAACACTGACCAGATAGAAAGTAGGTTGCGTAACACACAATCGTGGATACTTCGGGACTTTCTTTTCGAACATAAGATGAAAAGTTTACAGGAATTTTTTGAAAAGACGGCTTTTTGTATTTGAAAGAACAAAATAGTCGTTGATTTCCCTGTAATTTTTGACGGGTATTCTTTCGGGAGATGAGATATTGTTGCAACACGTGACGTGACTCCTACACGCAGAGAACTGAATTTTGGCATTTTCGTTCTTCTCTGAGATTAGATCATCGATTTGAAAATCGATCGCTTTAATCTCTTTAAAAAACAAAAAAACAAAGGCCGATTAACTTACATAAGAATGTTATTACTTTCGATTTCGTCATAAGAAAACATTGATAAAAATATTGGTAGCCCATGATGTAGGAAATGAAAAAATCGATCGACAAAATCTTTTTGCTTTCTTAATAGAAGAAATTTTTAAAAAGAAATATAAATAAAAACAAAAGGAGGATTGGTTAGTCACTTAACAGAAACTGTCACGTGACCAACGTGTTTTGGTAGCATGCATGTTGGGGGTGATCGGTTGAAAAATTAAAAAAAAAGGGGGATAATCAATCAAGTTACTTCTATCACTTTTTGTTGGGTGGTCACTGATCGCTAAAAAAGTCTGAAATTAATGAAAAAAGCAGGCACAAACTAAAGATCGAGTCAGCATAAACTTATATTGATAATTGAATTCCCACTAAAAATCTTTTCAGGGGGAGGTGTAAAAACAATTTTCTCCTATAGACATAATAAGGAGTAAATGTTTAAAGTTCCAGCCTTCGAACCCCATTAGTGCTGCCTGTACACATACAGCCGTCAGAAATAAAACCTATGTTGTCAGTTTGGGTGTATGATTTGTAATAAATCTTTGTCATGAAAACTTTTAAAAAAATCTGGTTTTGCAGCAAAACTCGACCCCTCTTTCCTTGGCCAATAGCCCATCCTCCTCAAAAAAGCAATTGAAATTATTTTAGGGATATTGTGTGAACAAATATACAAACAAACGTTGTTGGATGTATAACATCCATCAAACACTGTGGGTAGAAGTAAAAAACGAGTCAAAATTGAAAAAGAAACCAACTTCATTCGAATGAATTATGGCAATTTGAATGTATCAAAAGAGAGACAGCTATGAATGCGCAAATTTGTATTGAGTTAATTCCCTTAAAATTCAAAATCAACCTTTTAACTTGCTTCTTTTTCATGACTGCTCTCTGTAGCAGAATTATAAAATATCTCTCGAAGACAAAATTACTAGATCTATTCCCAAATTGGATTAATTCTCCTGTGGCCTATGGTCAACCCTTCAACAGTATTTTATTGAGTACATCGGAAATGATAGATGAGACCGGGGCTAGTTGGCACATTTTGATTTAGATGGCTTTATCTTCCTGTGAATACAATTCATTAAAACGCAAGTACGACTAAAGATTACCATGGAAGAAAGACTTTTGATAGGTCGTTTAAATTTGAAACATTTGTCAAGTTTTCTATATCATCGTTTAAACATTCAGAAAAAGTGTACAAACCTACTCCTTCCCTGGTTAGGATAGTAAGTTCAATCTGATTGGACAGGTCAGTTCTTTTGCTCGTAGGTACAGGTGTGATCAATGGAAGTGAGAAATATAAAACTTTAGACAAGACAGAAGGATGTATTTGAATAAAATGTAAAGTTTCAGGAATATAATGACCACCTGGAAGGACAAGTGGAATCATAGTGAGCGGGTCTCAATGATGCATTTTAATGAAGTAGAAAATTGAAAAAAGATCAATAAGAAAAAAATGACATAACCAATAACTTGTTTGAAGTTTCTTTTGTTATTATGCGACTTTTTGTTTTAACTCTCAATTGCATACAATTACAGTTTACACTGTACCAAACAACCTCAAAATATGGTTTTCTTTACATACGATTCCAAGGAAAAGTTCTGGAAGAAGTTGTTCGAAATGTAGTAAATAAACAATTTAATGCCACTTCTCATGAATAGAGACAAGAC
Organism: Thysanoteuthis rhombus; assembly: GCA_963457665.1. Lineage (NCBI taxonomy): Eukaryota > Metazoa > Mollusca > Cephalopoda > Oegopsida > Thysanoteuthidae > Thysanoteuthis > Thysanoteuthis major. The sequence goes on from OY735230.1 coordinate 39,744,946, forward strand.
TATCATCAACCAGGTAATGCAGCATGGACAAGGCACTCGTTTTTCAAAGTGGAAAAGTTACTTATCAGGGTGAAAAAACATTTTTCATGCAAAACGTTTCGTGCTTACTTCAGATATGACTAAAACTTAGTCGAAAGTTTTCCGAATTTTTTCTGTCTAAAGTGAGGCCAATGGTGATGCCATCTAGTGGTGGAAACAAAAATTAAAGCAAGATCTGCTTCATTGGTTGAATTGAATCAATAAACGATAAAAGTAAAAGCTCAAGGCTACGAGATGATTGTCATTATTCCATGAATTACCCTCTCTCTGTTATCGTTATAATCATTATTTTGATCACAGTAATTCGGCCGGTGTGCTTTAGTGTCTTTCTTAGTATTTAATTTCTTCTGAGAACTTGTCATTATTTTATGGATCAATCCTATCATTATCTCGCTGGCTTCAATAACTAACTCACCTGAAGTTTCGAGTTGAAGTATTGTCATAATTCCATGAATTATTCTGACTAGTACCTTCATCGTCATCAATTAAGATGGAGGATTCTAGGCTACGTTACGGCCAAAACGCGTTGGATACACCGTTTCTCGTACGATTACCCAAGTTACGCAACGTCGAACCTGGTCAGTACCTAGATGGATGACTGTCTGGGAATGATAGGTGTCATCACCATTGGGAAGGCGTCCCCAGCAGATTTCCAAAAGTACTGAACACTTCTACCCTTGGAAATATTCAGCATACCTGAACGGGGTTATTGGAACCAAGGCACACTTTGCTCAGCGACGTGGCTTAGCAGCTAAAAGCTGTTAACCCATGGTCAACATTGGCCAATGGGGTTCCTCAGAACTAGTCCATATAAATCATGGATTTATGATAATATTTAATCTCAAACATTCGGACAAAACTGGGAAGGCAAGGGAGTTGAATACAATAAAACTGAGCCCTTAAACCCTTTTGGCTCCCCAAACCTAAATCTTGTACCATAAATCTTTAAATTGTGAATAAACGAATACATTAAAACATACATTAAACAATATATACTGTTAATTAACGAAATCCATACATGTCGTAAAATAACAGTAAGTTGGAAATTTTTTCCATTCAATTCCCATGGTTAAACGGTCCTATCATTTGCAGGTTGATATTGCCTACATAAATACCCTTCAGTTGATAATTTTCTAACATTTTTATTCTCATTAATAACACAAGGATTATTACTATAAACTCAATGTTATAATTTACAAGTTTATTACAGGTTCCATGCATTTTTATTGACAGTTGTTACTTTTTGTCAAATGTCCGTGGTAGTTGCCATATCATGAATATATATGCATTTACGATTTCCTGAACTTTTCACGTTTTGTTTATTCTTTAAAGCGTATTTTTCATGGTGCATTTTCTTCCAGGCACGTCGCGAAACTCCCCAAAATATTTCCTTTAGATTATTTAAGACTGAACCGCGAATTATCGAAACCGCAAATTATCGAAACCGCGAATTATCGAAACCGCGAATTATCAAAACCGCGAATGGAAAACCTGTGACGAGGGGTTACTGTGTTGTCATTATTATGCATACAATCATGATAATATTTCATGCCTTAATTTCATTCGAGAACTTCAGAAGATATTTTCATTGCCATGTAGTAATTATATCAGGCGTGTGGAAAAATTCCCAGAGCTCTTTTAGAAACCAGACACTGAATACATGATATTTGCTGGAAACTTCTGCATACATTTAATAACAACATTGTGTCGACTGTTCTATTGCGACTAAATTTATTGGGGAAAAAGAGGAGAAAAAAAAGGGGTCTTCACATGCAAGCTGAAAGGAGGACAAAAAACCCTTTTACTTATCTTGTATGAAACTTAGGGAATTTTTATCGCATGTTTTCTCACAGATGTTCTTCATAATAGAATTTGAAAACATCTTTGGGAATAAGAAATGAGAATTTATCTCTTGTTCTCCAGTCGGTGTCTCTCTTTGAAGTCGCGGTAAAACCATGTTTTTTTTTGTACGAAAAGCAAGAGAAACAGGTCTAGTTAGTCACTCAATAGAAACCTGCAATTTCTTTTCGGAGCATGCTCAATAGGGGACGGGGTGATCAACTAAAATTTTTTTGGAAAAAAGGGTTGATCAATGAATAAGTTACTTCTTGCAATTGTTGAGCAGTGATCTCTAAATAAGTCGAAATTTCCAGGGAGGGGGGAGATTGAAAGAAAAACAAAAAAAGTTTTTCTCAGAAATATGAAGGAGTAATTGTTTAAATTTTCAGCCCTCTATCTCCATTGGTATGCGTGATACATCCGTACCTCGCCATCCATCCAGCCAGCCCAGCTTGAAAATTGAAGAAACCTATGTTGACAGCTTTGGTTGACTGTATAAAACTCTCTGTCGGCCAATGGAGAGAATATTAGGGGCTTGTATGAAATGCTTTACTGGTTTTGAAGAAAAAAAAACTATTTTTATCTACATGCAACTCTAAATATTTATCAAACAGGCGTGTCTGTTTAGCAGACATATATACATACATGAATAGCTTGGCTTCGCAGACGAAGATTTTGGGAAGGTTTTCGACGATTATGAAATCCTTAGAGGGTCGGATGCCATGTAGGCGAAATAACCCTCAAGCCAGCTCAATGAAATTTTGTAGGGTTTTTTAGCATGATGGCGATGATGGAATGTTCGGCTAATATGTTGGATGTTGGGATGGTGGGAAATGTTACAGGAGAGATTGGGGCTTAGGAGAGAGAGAGAAGAGAGAGAGAGAGAGAGAGGGGGGGGCGCAGAGAGATGAGGGAAGGGGCTGTGCATTGCTTCTATAACAGCCTGATTATGAAAAAGTATATATACGTATGTACATCAATGAGTCCACTTCATACTGAAGAAAATATACTTTTGTAGATACATCCATAGCCAGATGATGAAAAATAAACATTCAGTTTATAGAACAAATATTTTTTCAACATAATTTCCTTCCTACAGCAGACTTATCGATCCACCCTCAGGTATGGTATTATATATATATACACCACTGAAATACAGTAATTCTCTTTCTCTTACCT
>OY735230.1:39753002-39843002 GCA_963457665.1 Thysanoteuthis rhombus
TCTTCATTAGGTGCCCAACAATTGCGGCCCCGTGCCAGACTATGCTGAACTTAGAAAAGGATACGCTGGAACACGCACAGCTGCATACACACTTCATCAAGTATGCTGGGGGGTATTTCGCGTATTCCGTCTGCGAATCCAAGCCATCCTAATATATATATATATATATATATATATATGTAGTTCTTTTGCTTACCCATTCTTCCTCTGAGTATGAGCAAACGGTCGAAACTAAAAAGGAAATAAAAATGAAATATAATCAGTTTTTCCACTCACTTCACTTGTGTGTCTTCCATATGTTCAACCGTATGTGTGTGTGTGTGTGCATATTGCATTGCTATCTCTCTCTCTCTCTCTCTCTATATATATATATATATATATATGTGTGTGTGTGTATATATATATGTATATGTATATACATATACATGTATTTTATGTATATGTATTCATACATGTGTGTGTATGTCTGTATGTATATATATACATTTATTTATACATTTATATATGTGAATATGTATATATATATGTATATATATATACATATATATGTATTTATATACATGTATACGCACATACATGTGTATATATATATATATGAAATATGAATACATATATATGTATGTATATGTGTGTGTGTGTATGTGTGTGAGTTTATGTATATAAATCATGTACATGGGTATATGATTAAGCCGGATGTTTGTGTTAGGGGACTGACTTTTCTATGTCTGCATAGAATTATGTCTCAGCACGAACGTTCTCCTGTCCTGGTTCAGTGCTTCTTCTACCCGTATGAATACCCGTACGAATACCCGTATGAATACATGCTTGTCTTTTCCCACGTTAAATGGAACCGGATTTTTTACAGGTCGGTGTGTTTTTCAGTGTTTACCGCTAACTCTTAGGAAATGAGCATGAATACATTAATCTATATTAGAAAACGTCAATCAAAACTGTCAACAAAGGTTTCTTCAGTCTTTTAGTGGTTCTTGCTTGTTGGATATATATGTATGTGCTGCATCAATGAATCTAGGGAGCTGGCGATTTAGACATTCACCGATTCTTGTCCAGAAAAATAACCTTTTAGTTTTTGAAAAAGAAAAAAAAATGGTTTGTAGAAGGGGTTCAATTTGCAATGTGCGTTTATGCTAAATCAGTTCCTTAGTTTGTGTCTAACGGCGTTTGCACTTTTTTTCCGAGTACCCAGACTGTTATAGTGATCACTAACTAATAAAAGTACATCCGAGAAAAGACAAGAGTTAGAGACATAATAGAATCCATAAAAAATCTCAAATGGCGGTGGGCTGGCCATGTTGCAAGAATGGCAGACAATCGATAGACATCACGACTCACAACATGGATTCCCCGAGACCACATGCGCAACCAAGGCCGGCAAAATGTTAGATGGAGAGACGAGCTAGACAAGTTCAGGAAGTACTGGCTCCGTGACGCTCATGATAGAGAAGTGTGACAAATCCTGGGGAAGGTCTATGTCCAACGACGGACGTTAAAAGACTGATGATGATGATGAACCAACAAAAGGCGGGAGAAGTAACTTATTAATTTATCACACCTTTCCGAAATTTTCAAACTGATCCCCCTCAACCCGGCCTTCTGTCAAAATACGTTGGTCACGAGACGGTTTCTATTGGGTGACTAACCAGACCTGTTCCAATTATTAGCGGAGAGGTTTCAGAAAACGTAAGAGCATTATTCTAAATGAGATTATATACAGAACTTTTCTTTCTTTTTGTAAGTTGACGTTCTGATTGTCTCGAACTAAAAGCTAAATGTTCCACTTCACCGACACCAATATAACCGAAAAACATTAATACTTTCACGAAAAACTCTGATAGATATGAAAGCTTGTTTCTGTTTTTATTTTCGAAAAAAAAGTACCCATAGTACGCACTTAATTTCATTAAAAAAAAACAAAAACAAGCCAGGGACAAACAGACCTTGTCATGGACGTCCGCAGCCATTTTCCCAGCGGTGCAAAAACATATATTTCCAAAAAAGGGTATATTCGGAATATATCTTTGGTCAGGCGATTCTACCCGCCAAAAGAGTTGCTAAACTTGCTGCCATTTGTACGTTAAGCGAGTTGGGAAGGGGCATCTGACCGTTAACAGAAATGTATGTCCTGACCCCAAGATTGAGTAACCTCCAGCGAGTAATAATACATAGTCTTTTTTTACACAGAAACATTAAGTTGGGGATTCATGAAACAATTGTACTGCACTATTATCCTTTATTGACTATAAGATTACAACTTTCAAACCTTTTGTCCTCGGCGAGAACACCTGATCTGGGGCTTGGGGTAAATGACCCCCTTCTCCATGGACACTGTACATAGAATAGACATTGAAATGCTAACATATTACGAAAACAAAGGCAGAAGGGCATAGAGATGACATAACTTAGTTTCCTTGTTAATCTATGAAGTTAATATCACCCAGGATGAAATGGTGTACGCATTGGTACGATGTGTACTTACTTCTAAATTTCCAGTTTTTTTGTGTGTTCAATTTCTACTAATGGAGACATTACCATATATTTAGTTCATAGAACTACGTCACACTGTGTACTTAGTTCCCAAAACTCATTTCAATCACTGAATATCGCATTGGTTTGAATACAACTTTAGGATTAATGAAGATTATTCAAGATATGATTTTGATAATTTTTACGATCTTAGCCATCAATTCGACAACATGAAACAATGGTATCTCTCTTGTGTGGTGAGATGCAAAAGTGCCGCTATCCAACGTCAAAGAAAGAAAGGAAGAAGAGTGGAAAGAGAGAAGGACAGAGAAGGGAGAGGAAAGAGGAAAGAAAGAAGAAATAATTGAAAGAAGAAAAGAACGGAGGAAGGTAAGAATTGATGAATGAAGGAAAGAAAGAAGGCGAAAAAAAAGAAAGAGACAGACGGAATCGAGAAGAAAAAAAATGAAAGAACAAGAGAAAGAAGAAAAAGAAATCGAGGAAAAAGAGAGAAAGAAAGAAAGAAAGAAAGAAAGAAAGGAGGGAAATAAAAAAGAGAAAAAAGAAAAAGAAAGAAGGGAATCGATAATGGAGGAAAGAACGAAGGTAGGTAAGAATTGAAGAATGAAGGAGGGAGACAAAAAAAGAAAGATACAGAAGGAATCGAGAAGAAAGAAAAAAATGAAAGAACAAGAGAAAGAAAGAAGAAAAAGAAATCGAGGAAAAAGAGAGAAAGAAAGAAAGAAGGGAAATAAAAAAGAAAAAAGAAAAAGAAAGAAAGGAGGGAATAAATAAAGGAGTATGGAAAAAAGAAGACAGAAGAAAAAAAAAACCCTGTCGAAAAAACCCTTTTCACGCATCGCCAATATGATTCACTCGATTGAGATTTTCCGACACTTGGTCGCACTTTAGACAATATGTAATTCCAATTTTCTATCTGGTTGTCGTTCTGACGTAAGCAAGTAACTCGGTCAAAATTGCATCATTATCCTCTATTGACTGTAAAGTTCCAACTTTCAAAGTCTCTCGCTCTCGACGAGAAGGCCTGATCCAACGGATAGGGTATACCCACCATGGACATGGTACACATTGAAACGCAAATATATCATGAAAACGTAGGCAAGGGTGCGTAGAGACGACATAACTTAGTTTCCTTGAATATCTACAAGGTTAATATCACCAGGGATGGAATGTGGCTACTTGTGGGTACGGCGTATATTTACTTTACGATTTCCAGGTTTTTCGTGCGTTGAATCTCTACTAATAGGGAAATTATAGTAAACCTCGTTCTCAAAAACACACCTAACTGTATACTTAATTCTTCAAATTCATTTCAATCACTAAATATCGTATTTGTGTGAATGCAACACTCGAACTGCAGACGACCTTTCAACGATACAATTTTGGTATTTTTTTTACGATCTTGGCCGTTAATATGACAAGCATGAAACAACGTCGCTATTTAACGTAAAAGTAAGAAAGGACATAGGACGGAAAGAGAGAGGGGCAGAAAAGGGAAGGAAAGAAAGAAAGAAAGAAATGAAAGAGAGAAAGAAAGAAGGAATAAATGAAAGAAAGAGAGAATAAATGAAATAAGGAAAGAACGAAGGAAAGGAGGAATAAAGGTGAGAAGGGAAAATAATAAAAAATGAAGGAAAGAAAAAGAAAAGCAGATAAAAGTACGAAAGAAAGAAAGAAAGAAAATGAAACAGAAAGAATCAAGGAGAGAGGAAGAATGAAAGCAAGAAATAGAGAAGAAAGAAAAAAGAGATCGAGGAAAGATATAAACGATAGAAAGAAAGGAATAAAGAAAAAGAGAGAAAGAAAGAAGAAAAAGAAATCGAGGAAAAAGAGAGAAAGAAAGAAAGAAAGAAAGAAAGAAAGAAAGAAGGAAAATAAAAAAGAAAAAAGGAAAAGAAAGAAAGAAGGAAGGAAAATAAAAAAGGAAGAAAAAAGAAGAAAGAAAGAAAACGCTCTTTTTCACGCATTGCCAATAGGATTCACTCGAGCGAGATTTTTCCATACTTGGTTGCATTTGAGACAATATTTAATTCCTTTGTCTATCTTGCCGTGGCTGTGACGTAAGCAAGTTACTCGGTCAAAATTAGTCTATGACTAAGCAAGCCTACACAATTTTCTCTACTCCAACTGTTACCAAAAGCTTGAACTTTTTCTCTATGCATAGAATGCAAACTATTTTCAAAGTTGTGCAAAAGTAACAAGCAAAACTACATATTCAGACTATAGTTTTCAAAAACAGTCGCTGGGAATTTTAGCACTCACCATGCCTAAAAACTGCACACACTCATACATGTACACTCACGTGCGCAAACACATTCAAGGTGCTACCCCTAAGTTCGAGGGATTTGAACAGCACTTGCAAACACAGTTTAGTACGGAATTTTGCCGCTACACTCCGTGAACAGTATCCTTTGTTGGATCTCTATAGACGTGTCCAACGCGACTACTTTAAAAATGACGACGGAATCATCTTCACAATCAAATTTCTTGAACGTGCGGGAACACTTAATATACATATATGAGTCGATGGTGTAGTTATCTCGATCCTCACTATTGCATCCTTGTGCCAGACTACGTAAATATCTATAGTTTGGCTTACATGCAGTGATGATTAATGATTTAGTCTTGCAAAGCATTTGCTAGTGTAGTGAATTCGATCTTCCCAAAGAGCTCCTCTACCGTGACCGTATAACCAAACTGTGCTTACGCCAGGTCACATACATAGCGTCTATCTTAGAGTGTTCATAGTTATTGTCGGCTTGTCTTGCAAGTGTGTTTGATTCTAATTGGATACTTCATAATTGTGGCTCTTGTGCCCAACAAAGCTAAACGGATATCTATTTATGTACGGTGGCACATTCTGGCTATCAAAGAAATTTTGAAGTTCCAGGAAAACAACGGTTTTTAACAGATGTAAGAAAACAAAGACGTTAGTCCAACGATGCATCCACATTCCACCCGCCATTGCAGCAATAAAATAAGTCTTTTACTTACATAACTCATAGTCACTTCAACATGGCGTTGTTTCTCATCATGGAGCTGAACAGCCGCCGCTAATGCAAAGGCCCAAATAACTGCTTCAACTCCTCATCTATTGTTAGATCACTGAAAAGTCCAATTTTCCAGTGATCCAACAAGTATGAATACCGTCAGAAACAAACTCAGCTGCAATTTAGCATAAACGTGCGTTGTAAATTGAAAAATAATTGGGGGTTATAATTAAAAAAAAACGAGGAAAACTTTTTTTCTTTTCTTTGCATAATGAGAAGTAAATGTCAAAATATCAAGCCATGTAGCTCCATTGGTTGGTTTGTACGCGTGAAACATACTTAGCTATTCAGAATAATGACGGGAGATCATGGCAGAATAATAATGGGAGATCGGTTGCAGGTTCGATTCCTGCAGCAGCCCTATTTTCTTCAATTGTTTATTCTATTTATGTTGTTCCAGCCAAATGTTACATTCACTATGTAATAATGGGAGATCATTTCGAATAGAGTTTCAGTACAACATAACGTAATTTGCAACCACTCTGTCGGATCATACATATCCATTTCTTAACATAACTGCTACGTTGAAAGAAACAAATAAAGCAGATATATACCATGAATAAGCAAGATAAGAATTCAAAGTTGAGACAGTTATTTGGGCCTTTGCATTACCGGGGAAAGTTTAGCTCAATGGTAAGAGCAACGCTACTTTGAAGCCACTAACCAATCGGTTGCGGATTCGATTTTCTTTAATTGTTTATTCTATCTACGTTGTCTAGGCTGAGTGATACATTATCCGTCTATCAACAAGGGATCATTTCAAATAAGAGCTTCAATATGATATAACTCAATTCATATATATATATATATATATATATATATATATATATATATATATATATATATATATATACGGTCACATGAATGTATATTCATACACATGTGATCTCTGAAAGTATTTATTCAAAGCAAATAAGAAATATAAATAAGTTCTGAATAAATAAGCGTACGTAATTTGATGAAATATCAAACAAAATTAGCCTCATTTGAACTTTAGCGAAATGGGAAAAAATTAAGTTCTATAATAAAGTTGCAAGTTAACCGAAATAAATTTGAAACCCGTTATTTATTTGGGTGTGGTGCTATCGGGGAAGATGGGGGGTATGAGAAATAGAAAACGGTCTCATAATGTTGAACCTTTCATCTTTTCTCTCTTTCTTTCCAACCTACCTTCTTTTTATCTTCTTATTTTTCCTTCTCTCTTTCTTTCTTCTCGTCTTTCTTTTTACTTTCCTTTCTCTTTCCCTTCCTTCCGTTAATCATTCTTACTTTCTCTTTTTCTTATTCTCCTTTCTTTCTTTCTTTCTTTCTTTCTTTCTTTCTTTCGATTGTTTGTTCGTTCCTTCTTCCTTCCACCTCTTTTTTCACTGTTTTTCTCTCTTTCATTTTTTTCCTGTTTCTTAGTTTTTTTTTCTCTCCGGCTTTCTCTCCTTCCCCCTCCCTTCCAATTTTATTGGTCTCTTCCATTCAATCCGTCTCTCTTTCTTTTCTCTTTCTTTGTTTCTTTCCTTTCTTTCCTCTTTCTTTGTTTCTTTCCTTTCTTTGCTTGTTTGTTCGCTCGCTCCCTTCCTTCCCTTTTTGTTTGTTTGTTTCTTCCTTTTTTTTTCATTGTTTCCTTCTTCCTTTCCCACCCTCTTTGTTTGTTTGTTTCTTTTTTTCCTCGCTCCCTTCCTTCTTCCTTACCATTCTTTCTTCTTCCTTTCATCCTTTCTATTCATCTTTCTTCCTTTTACTTCTAATAGCTTCAACTCATCACACAAGAAATTGATCGTAAAAAAACAATCAACTTTTTATCGTTGAATTATCTCCTGCTTTGATGCTGTATTCAAAACCAGTTTAATATTAACCTCGTATATAAGTATAAACATTTGTTTTTCTTCTCGGCGAACGTACTACATTATCTAATTTCTATTGGTAATATTTCGGCTTTACCGATCAACGCTGTTTTTAAGCTGAATTACAAAAGCGTTACAAAGTTTCGTGTTAAGAATAGTTTTTGTCAATTTTATGGAGCAATCGTTTTGTTATTATTTTTATGAGAGGAACCCGAGATTGCGTTGTTACCAATTTCCCGTTGCAATCTAGGATTTTTCTCATTAAAAAAAATGACCAAACAATTGCGTCTTCTTCAGCATTTTCACAGACTTTCACCCAAAAAAATTTTTTGATTGACGCATATCAAAGATTGTAAAAAAATATCCAAATTTTATCGTTGAATAATTTCCACCAGCTTCAACGTAGAATTCAAACCATCATCATCATCATCATCATCATCATCATCATCATCATCATCATCATCATCATCTTGTCTTTTAATGTCTGTCGTTGGACATAGACTTTCCACAAGATCTGCTACATCTCTCTATCATGGACGTCGCGGAGCCAGTATTTTCTGAATTTGTCTAGTTCATCTGTTAATCTTGTATTCTGTCGGCCTCGGTTTCGCATGTGATCTCTGGGGATCCATGTTGTGAGTCATGAATTCCACCGGCTGTCTGCCATTCTTGCAACATGACCTACCCATTGCCATTCAAGTTTCCTAATAGATTCTAGTATGTCTCTGGCTCCTGTTTTCTTCCTAATATACTGTGCTGTCTTGTGATCTGAGTATGATTCTCTCAAGCGCGCGTTGCATGCTTCTCAGTCAGCGCGATATCAACCCTATAGATATACAAGAAAACTAAGCTATGTCATCTCTACGCACCCCATGACTTCGTTTTCATATTATACTGGCGTTTCAATATCTGTTCATGTATGTGTACAAAGTTTATTTTGTCTCTAGAGTTGACTTTGTTTTCGTATCGTAACAAGTTTACCACATCAAAAAGAGGAGAGTCCTACACATGACGCATACCAAAACTGATGACGAGTCAAACAACAATTTCGATACGATGTGTAGAATAGTACATATTTTATTTCACCAAACAAGCAATAACAAATAATCTTTCGCATAGATACGGATAACTTGCTATTGTTTGTTTCTCGGTAAGAAAACCGATAGATTTAAGAATGAGATGAATAATTTTGAAACTATGTTCCATATGGTATTTTGCTTGTTTCAAAATTAAAAGGTTTTTTTTTGTAAACATTGAATTTCAAATTGATGAAGGAGTTGAAACGGGACACGTAGTTTTGGAATACTGTATGGCGAAATTAACACTGTTTTGTTTACTTTTTAGATTTTGATGAGGCAAGGGATTTATCCCATGGCGTAGCTTATTTCTATGAAACTGAGTGCATACGATGGGTACTTTTTCTAAAAAAAAAAACAAACAAACAAACCCCCAAAACAGAATCAAATTTCTATATTCATTTGAGTATTTTTCGGCTATATTAACATCAACGAACTGGAACTTATAGCTTTGATTTCAAGACATTCAAAACGTCCATATATTAAAAGAAAGGAAAGGTCTGTGTATTTGAAATAATGCTCCTACGATTCCTAAGACATTTATTAGCTTCAGCGTCGTCTTCAGACCAGTTTGATTTTAACCCCGTAGATATACAAGAAATTGTATACCTAGGCATTTGAGAAGTTTTTCATTTTTCGACGCCACAGTCTTTATCCAGATAAAAAAAAAAAAACTGGGTCACTTTTATGTACATATTTCCTCTAGAAGATAGAAATATCAGACTATTATAAAATGAAAGCTAATTTATTCCAGATGTTACCTAATTAGTTGCAAAGAGAATTCCCTCTCAACCTTCTCAGATGCTACTTCTGTTTTTCCTAATATAAACATTTTAAAATCCTATCATAAAAAAGATCTTTGCCACCAAATGTTTGTTTATGAACCGTTGTACTAAAAATAACATAAAACATAATAGCAGACAGATCAACACTCATAATAAAAAGCAGTTATCAAAGAGCAAAGACACAAGCCACAGAGGGGCCACCCTAGTACAATGTTGCTAACACAACATTTTTTTCGTGCAATATCGACCACAAACAAGCGTAAAAAACGCCAAAATACACTAGAAAATACTATCATAATGGCCATTTTTGTAGCTAAAAATAGCTATGAGAAAATCAAGTAAAAAAAAGGAGAAAAAAAGAAAATTGTTAGAAGTAGACTAAAACTGTTCAGAATAGCACTGAAAATTAGTTCAAGTAGTGCTAAATGTTGAATTTTCGTGCTGCCATAAGAGGAAACGCGCTAAATTTAGTGCGAAAAGCGCTAAATTGGTAACCTTGCCTGAGGTACGTTTAGAGTTCGTAAACGTTAACTGAAAGATTTCGTTGGGAACGGGGCTTTATCGAGTATAAGTTATGTTTTAACGTCACAGTTTTAACTTAGTTTTATTTTATATCTATACATCTATCCCAGTCTGTTGATATCTATCTATTGTAGAACTCCGAAACAGGAGTAAACTTTATTTCTCTACCGTAATTAGAACAAGAACAACCCTCATCAAAATCAGGGTTGTAAAATTCACATCCCTCACCACGATTTGAACCAACGACTAACCGAATGCCAGGAAATTGGCTCACTGACTGAGCTAAACTGACGAAAAATTATCTTAAAGATGCACAAGGGCATATTGGGTTTTAATTTAAAGACAAAAATTCAATATTCATATTTATCTATCATTGACACAGCACTAAAGCTGCTGTAGTCATATTCGGTGTGAATAGAAGTAACAGTGGTCTTATACTCTGAGGCAGCCAGTCTTGTCTATCTATCCATCTTTGTGTACTGCGAGTTAACCGACATGAATTTGAAACGCGTTATTAATCTGGAAATGGCGCAAGTGGGAAACCCGGGGTGGGTGGGTCGGGAACAGTTTCATAGGGGTGGGCCTTTTACCTCTTCTCTCTTTCTTTCCAACTACCTTCTTTCTATTTTCTTACTTTCCCTTCCCTCATTCTTTCTTTTTTTCCTTCTTTCTATCTTTTCATGATCCTCTCTCCTTTCCAAACTGTCCATCTTTCTTTTTTTCTTTCTTAATTTCTTTCTTTCTTTCATTCGTTCGTACTTTATTTATTTCCTTCTTTCTTTCTTCCACCTCCCTTTTTCTTTGTTTTCCCTTTCTTTTCTCTGCTTCTTTTTCGTTTTTCGTCTTCTCTCCTTTCCTCGCCTTCCTTCCCGCCTCCCTTCTACTCCCTTTTTTGTTATTGTTCTATTCTTTCCGTCTTTCCATTTTCCTTTTCTTCTTTGTTTGACCACAAAAGTTCAGGGAATTTGACCATGAAAAAGAGAGATCGTACGCTAACACCTGATTTGCACTGTCTCCGAACTAGTGCCGCTGGGTAAGTTTACAATGATCTCACAAAGGGCTCTACTAATTAAGTGTACCGGTCAGAAACGGTACTGATCAGGAAAGATTGCGGCATAGGTCCGTACAGCCGTCAGCTCACGCGCACCGATCAAATTCACCTAACCTTTGGGTAGCACCTCATATATAGCTACATTATGATTTGGGATAAGTCTGTCTATCACAATCACTCCTTGATTACTGAACAACCGTATCCATGAGGGATAGAAAAGGGTTCTATCTTTTTATATGTGTGTGCGTTTATATTTGTGTATGTGTTAGTGTAGTCCAGCGCTCCTGACGATACCGTTTGGTCTAAAGTCTTGGGAAATTGGCATCAGCGCTCCACTAAACCCCTTCTGAAATTGTTTTTATTTTCATTTTTGGAAAACCTTTTTTTTGACTTCTGGGGGACCTGATTCTGCTGGGTTGATTTCAAGATTCTTTTTTAAAAAAAACTCTATTTTAGATGTTTTCCAGTTGAGAACGCTCGTGATATCATGAATAGATTTTTTTCTTGCGTGACTGCAAATTTTGATGCTACGGTCGTTCAAATATTGACCGTGATGATGAGTTTATGGAAAGGTTATTCTATGAAAACAATGAGTGGAAATATTTTTGAACGTCCATTTGGCGAAATTAAGCGATCACCAAAGACGCTAAGGCTGTAAGGGTGCTCTCCAAACTAGAAAAAATGTCGTTAGAATACAACTGCGGACGCGAATTTCAAGTCTCACCTAGGACGCATAAAACCCTTCCACTGGCCCCTGGTACCCCCCCCCCTTTATTTAATTATACGACATTTCAACAAATACCGAATCAATCAATTAACTCCATTCATTTAGCGGAGGGAAATAATTGTCTAAACCCTCTCATTAAGTTTTGACTTTACTTTCGTTAGTCACAATAATGACAATGACCTCACCAAAAAACAGTGACGTCATGATGGCATAAATAAGAGTTGCGTACACAAAGACTGATGACGAATTCACTCTCTCAATTCAGGTCGACTTGTTTCATTACAGGGGCTACTAATAAGTGAGCTGAAATTGGACACGTTGGTTAAGAATAACATCGCAAGGAGAAATTAATTTTGTTAGCCTTTTAGATTTTAATGAACCAAGGGAATTAGACCCAAGCGCAGTCAAGCTTGTTTTTGTTGTTGCTATTATTATTATTATTATTATTATTATTATTATTATTATTATTATCATTATTATTATTATTATTATTATTATTATTATTATTATTATTATTATTATCATCAATTGCTGTTATTATTATTTGTATTTTGTTTATATAGTGTTACTTCTCTTAACAGCGACAATATATTCAATGAAACGCCTTGTTAGATGAAAATTGAACAGTTAAAATTCGAAAGTGAATAGTTAAACTAATGCCATCTCAGTAATTCATTCCAACTAAAAATACAGATCCTTAAAACCCCAATTATAACATTATTAATATTGTATGACGTTCTAATTACTTTCTAAATAATGTATAAATACAAATAAACATGGATATTGAAATGAATAAATAATCTCGATATAATTCACAAAATATCCGCCCCTTTTGTTCGTCTGAAAATAAGCACCTAGATACTAGATATGAATTTAGATAGTAATAAATGAAATCTAGATGATTATGGATACTTTTATGAAATCCTGTTGTTTTTATATCTTGTTAACTGGAAGGGAATTAATTTTTTTGTAAACGTTGAGGGAATTTTTTGGTAATTGGGACCTCTCGCAAAGTGTAAATTCGTTTTGAGAGTCATTTTGCTGTGGGAGGTTCCATTGTATTTACGTCCATCTTAATTGTAATTACTTTTCATCGCAACTAAACTCAGGCTGAGTTCGCTTCAGCAGTAAGAAAATGAAATAACGTCGCAGAAATGCAACGACGGATAAGATGAAGGTAAACAGTAGCAAAAAAAAAAAATTGATAATACCTTACCATCGCAATCAATAATTGAACAACCGTAGCGTCAAAATTTGAAGTCATGTAAGAAAAATCCATCGAAGAATAAATATGGTCAGAATAGATTATTCTTATGACACCACTGGCGTTTCCCACATCAAAATTCTGGAAAATCAGCCAGGATTCTAGTGGAGTGCTGATGCCGATTTTCAAGTCTGTTGACAAAACGGTATGGCCAGGAACGCTGGACCCCCCCCCCCCACGAAAAAAAGATAGAACCCTTCGCCACCTTTTGTCTTCAATTTGAATTACCGGAACTGAACTTCCAGTCAGTAACAAACATGGCACAGAAATGATCGGGATGAAGAATGAGTTTGAGTCTGATTTGGACTAACACTGGCCACTGAGATCCAGTAGTGCAGTGGTAAGAACGGTTGTGCATCAAGTGAGACGGCATTGAGGATCATGTGTTCAATTACCATCTGGGACTGCTGAAGGGTACCGAGTCGGAGATCAGTTGCGTTAAAAAGCACCAGCAATTAAGATGAAGTTAAATAGTTGCGAAAATTAATAATAATGGCTGTTTAGTCTGGTTACCAGTATCTTAGCATGCATGTGGGATGATCAATTAAAAAAAATTGGAAAAACAGGTGATCAATGAATGGGTTACTTCTCTCGCCTTTTGTTTGGCAGTGATCACTAAAAACAATCCCAACTTTCAAGAAAGTAAGCAGACACAAACTGAAGGACAAATTTAGCATAAAGTTCCATTGCAAACTGAATCCCATCTCTGAAATTGTATGGGAGGGGGGTGAACAAAGCAAAAAAGATCGTTTTTTCTTTCCTAGACATAATAAGGAGTAAATCTTGAAATTTTCAGCCCTCTAGCTCCATTCGTGCAGCCTGTCAGCGTGATACATACATACCTGGCAAGCCAGCCAGTAGAATATTAAAGAAAGCTATATTGACAGTTCTAGTGTCAGCTTTTGGTCTAATCTACAATACTTCATCTGATTAAAAAATAAAACTATTTTTTACATCTGATTTCCCCCAATTCGGGATTACGACCCGAACCCATTGTATGCAATCTAATAACAATATAGCCCAAGGCCAACCAGTGCACATCCCAGCTTTTTAGTAGTTTCAAGTTTAATACGAATTGAATATAAAAACTTTACATAACAATACCTTGTATTAACCTTCCAAAATATTGTCTAAACAAACTGATTTAGCGCTCAGTTTCAGATACACCGTTAGCTAAGAAACGGGAATTTACTGGTAAACTCATAAATATTAACGTGTGTGCTTATGTGAAATGAATATATGTATGTGTGTCCACCATTAAATTAAAACTTATTATACCGTCCATGAATTCATAAGAATAATCAAATCTTATCATCGAAATGAAAAAAATGAGACATCAAAGTGAAGCGACATCAGGTGATACCGCCCCGTTCAGTGTTTTTTAGTGCAGAACACAATGACTTGATTTTTTTTTCTTTTACTCCAATCAGCGTTTAATTTTTTTTATTAAACTCTAGTGCAAAGTCTTGAGTTGACCTTGTCGTCTAGCCGTTACGAGAACAACTTTTTTTATCAAAAAGAGGACAGTAAACGATATGTAAAACCCATACCGTGGTTTGAACTCATGGTCAAGTGATTGTAAGGAGGCTGTCTTACTGATTGATCTAAATTGACAAGTTTTGGATTTCACCAATAATCAATTATACAGATACGCACGGGCATATTTCATTCGAATAAATAAATACATTTTAACAAAAATAAATAATTTTTGAATTTTTTTCCCATTCGTTCTATGAACAATACAAAAGTTGCTGTAATCACCTTCTTTCGGAATAGGAGTTAGAGAGGAGTTTGCCCCTGCAGCTGTCAGGCTTGTCTTTTTCTTTCCTTTGTGCACTTTATTTACAAATACAGGTACCCCCACCCTCTTCCTCTGCCTCCACCATCCCATCTTCAGACGACCGATGAATTAGCCTAACATACCATCATCACTATTTTTTGCTTTTTAGAAACGCTCAACATTCTTTAACCAATGTAAATTCACATAAATTTGTTTTTCGCTCAACGCTATTTCACTCTTCCCTCTTTCCTCTAAACTCCAATCTTCTATAACTTTCACCACTCCATTCTCTGGCGACTCAGCCTAACATATCATGATCATCATTTTGGGGTCTTCAAACGCTCAAAATATTTTCCCATAGAAATTCATGGTAATTGTTTCTTTGCTTAACGCCATTCCGGCTTCCAGAAGTTTTTCTTTTTTAGGAAAGCTGTAAAATGGATGTGAATGTGAGCCTATGTATTAGAGTGAATAATCGAAAAATCAAAATACATAAAACCGTACGAGAAGACGTGAAGCCATCAATTAAGAGTTTTTCAGTGCAAAATTTCTCTTTAATATTTAAACGTCTTTTTTTTATCCCTTGAACTAATGTTTTCTTTTCTATTTTTTAATGTCTTATTTGTAAATAGTCTGTTAGTACTTTTATACATTTGTACTTTATTGGTCGTATTCTTTCCCTTTTTTTTCGTCGCTGGAGCTTTGTAGTTTACAAAACCCACTAACAATTCAGCTTCTTGTTTGATTCGCGTAAACCTTACAAGCTTACAAACCTGTGCACCGAGCCTGAATTCAACGGAACAATCCATAGTTGTCACCAAACCTTCAACGACTCAGTTTAACTCACTATCATCGTCATTCTCTCGGATTAGAAACGCTCAGAAATTTTTCCATGATATAATTTCATGGAAATTGCTTTTCCACTTTATGGTCTTTTCGGCTTTCAAAAGGTTCCGATTTTTCAAAAGAACGTTCTTGTTTCAGATAGCGGGCATGGAGGCTGTATGTTGAGAATGAATTGACACGAATAATCCAAACATGTCATCAAAATTCATAAAACTGCACGAAAAGACATTGAGTGACGCCATTGGTCTTGTGTTCTTCAGTGCAAAACTCCTTCGGCTTTAAAAACTTTTCTTTTTCTCCCTTCAACTAATGTTTTCCTTTTTCTTTTTTAATGTGTTTTATTTGTAAATAGTCAGTAAGTCATTTTGTACTGTTTGTATTTAATTGTTCGCGTTTATAACTTTTTCGCTGCTCAAGCTGTACTGTTTACTAAACGTCCAAACAATTCTCTAGCCGATAATTTTGGAGCGGGTCATTAACATTTAAAGAGCTTTTTTTTCAACCTCCTTCTCTGTGTTGTTAACACGACATTTTGGTCGATTCATTCTATGGCCTTCTTCCAATTCAGTGAATCACCATCGATGGAAAATTCTGTTAACCACAATCACATTCAGTAAAGCACACCAAAAGAAGGCCGTAGAATGAATCAACCGAAACGTTGTGTTAACAACATTAACAAATGGATTGAGTTCAATCGTCCGAAAAAAACTTTCGAATGAAATTTTTGTTTGATTCTTGCGAACTTAGAGGTGAGAACCTGTGTACCAATTATGAATCAAGGTAAATATTCTCAACACGTCATCAAACCTAAGCCTTACATACCATCATCACTATTTTTTGGTCTACAAAAACTTGAAATTTCCCCTTAAAATTTCGTTGAAATTTCTTTTTCGCTTTACGCCATTCCAGCTTGCGAAAAGTTGTTCTTTTTTTGTGGGAACGCTCTTGTTTTGATTGCAGGTTAGGGGACCTGAATAGCGTGTATGAATCCAAGTGAAAAATTCAAACACGTCGTCAAAATTCATAACACCGTACGAAAAGACATCGGGCGATGCAATTGCTTGTGTGTTCTTCAGTGCAAAAACCCTGCGACATTTTAACTTGACTTTTCTTCGCTCTTCAATCAATATTTTCTTTTCTTTTTTAAAAAAATGTGTTTTATTAGTAAACAGTCTGTCAGGTTTTGTACTTGATTGATCGTAATTTTTTTTTCTTTTTTTTTTGCCTTTTTTCGCCGCTCGGTCTTTGCGGTTTATAAAATCCCTAAACAATTCTCTCCTTGTCGTTTGATTCGCGTGAACCTATTATCAGTTTTTCACACTGGATGACACTATCAACAACAATCACAAAGACCATTTAAGCGCAAATCGTAGAGAGAGTGGACAAAGCCACGGCCCCCGCGCCCCGGCTTCGTGATAGGGCTTGTTATTCTAAACTGTTTTTTCTATCTCGCTGAACTTGTAATCTCAGTTCACCGGTACAACACTCCGGTGTCTAATCCCCGTAGTATAGGCGTCCCCCGTTATAATGCGGATGTTGAGTTTTTAAAAAAGCCAACAGCGATCGATTTAGCCATTTTGGAGCTAGATCTAGCCATCTTAGAGATAGATTAATATCTCGGTGTCCACCACCCACTCGGGTTATAATGCAAAATGGGGGGGGGGCTGTACTAGTAAATCGGTAAGAGCATGTACCTCACTCAATACGGTATTACTTTGAATAGCGCGGTTTCGATTGGTGTGGCTTCTGATATAGTACGGTTAATGTATTGCTGCATAAATTAATGCACCTGAAGAGAAGTTACATCAAAATATAATTGAACCCAAGAACTAAGCTGTGGTAAGGCACTTGATGACTAGGAGTATATTCTATTGGCAAAAGAAATCTTGACCGTAGCGAGATTTTACGAGATATCTAGCTAAAAAGAGTCTCTGGGGCTTTGCACAGAATGGAAATATTTTTGCTAGCATTAGACTCCTTAGGAGATCTCATTGCTTACAGTATAAAAAAAATTAAGTGACGATAATATCTTTAATATATTTATCCGTAAACTCGCTTTCAGTTTAACTAATTATTTCGATGTCTTTACTTTTTTTCACGAAAGTAAAGTAAGTCTATTTAATCACTGTCCCACCACAGCAATATGTGACACAAGGTCGGGCTTAACGTGGGAAGAAATAGTAGCTTACCGCCAAAAAATGGCTCCAGCCGACGCAGTCACCTGCAAAAGCTGGGCGGAGTAATGATGGGAGAGCCTAAGGACAAGTCCAAAGGCCTCCCGTTGCGCTTAGCAAACGCAGCCTCAGTGTAACCTCATTGGCCAACGTTTGCACCGGCGCACTCGGTCTTTGATACCTTCCACACAATCTCCGGCCCATTCAACGGGCAAGTGTCAGTACCGACTCCTCGGTCTATGCCGTGGAACAGATACTACACTTTGATCCCGAAGATAGGGCCAGAAAAAGGTGCCAGGTCAGTAAAAGTACGTAAAAGTATAAAGTAAATTTACGAAAGTAAAGTAAACACACATCAACGAATTGAACGTTTATTTCTTATTTTTTGAATCATTCCTTTTGCACGCGTCACTATCACGCCTCGTTCTAGAATTCATTTTAACGTGAAAATTCCAATATATCAAATTGTTAAAAAAAAATACTGGTTAAGAATAAAACGATACGTGATAGTGAAGCGTACAAAAAAGAATAATTCGGGAGAATGAACATTAGTTTAATACGCTCACTCATTGTAAACAATCGAAACAGAATGAAAATAAAGGTACTGCTTGCACGCAAAGGAGATAGGAAAGGCCCTTGGCCAGCGGCAGACTCATGACGGCCAATCGTATTGTTATGGCTCAGCTCCAAAAGCTTATCTATACTTCGTATCAGAATAATGTATTTGACTGAGAGGGGTAATTATCACAGGGACGACATGTTCTTGTACCTCATCCCGTGTTTAACGCTATCATAACATATGAATAACAAACGCTGAATTCAAAAAGTATTTTGGAAAGTTGAACAATGAATAACGTCTAGAGTTTTCCCATGATCTTAATGTCCAGAAGTGTGGTCGCGATCGGGGTACTTGCTGAATAATAAACGGCTCCTGTTACACGGTGGTTTGGGTCAGTTGGGCGTAGCTGCGATGCCATTGTCAATGAGGGTAAACTAAGACATGGTGTGGCTCTACGTAAGCAATAACAAGCCCTGAAAAGCTTGCCCGGGGCCCATCCTAAGATTTCGGTTGAACTTACTCTGATGTATCTGCGAGACTAGTGGCGGGAACAAGAACCTTTTTTGGTCAGTTAAACTCGACTTCATGTCAAAGTAGTTGCAAATATTTACCCTGGGTAGTTAATCTAGATATTTTTCATTAAAATTTTTTTTGCTCACTGTAACCAATTTCGACGTCTGTTCTGTAGATTTTTTGAATTTTCTCTTTCTTGTCCTGTGTTGCCAGATAGAATGCTTTTTTTTTTCTTCAATTTTTTTTAAAATCTGGGAATGATTTCAACACTCGAAAAACTGAAAAAAAAATTCCAATCTGGAAACTGTGTTTATCCGTATTGGGTGGAGATGTGATTCATGTCTTTCCCAATGGTTTTAGAGTGAAGTGAATGTAATCGAACTTCGAACTCGGTTCATCGATCCTATTAACCTTTGCCAATAATCTGTTATTGAATTTATACCATTTTCTCTAAAATTTGTAGTATTTTAATTCCCCCCTCTCAATTTAACCAAATTTTTGAAAACTAGTTTATCTGTACCATAGAGAATGACAACATATACAAAATATATTGATACACGTTGCATTTTATATCCATAGATAAGAGTGATTTGTGAAGAAGTGAGCTTGGAGAATAGCCTTCTGTACACATAGCATTTTATACATGTGGATAATAGAGATTTGCATTGTAGTGAGCTTGGAGAATAGCCTTCTATACACATTGCATCTTATATATGTGGATAATAGATATTTGTATAGCCGTAAGCTTGGAGAATAGTCTTCTGTACACATTAGCTTTTATATACGTAGATTATAGTGATTTGAATAGCACTGAGATTGGAAAATAGTCTCCTGCATACAATCTTTTTATATACGTGGATAATAGAGATTTGCATTGCAGTAAGCTTGGAGGATAGCGTTCTGTTAGTCACAAACGGATTTTTGAAAATTCTTATCACTTTTTTATATTTTTACTAGCGTGTTGTCGTGAAATATGAGGGGGTTGATCATGTATCGATCAGTATTAAGGGGTATAAAGCTCATTTATTAAGTAATTTATCTTCTTTAATATTTGTATTTGAGAAAAGTGTGTGAATACGTTTGCGTTGTTCTGAAAAGTACATCACAATCGGAGCTATCGAATCAAGGTATTCATAAAAAAGGGCAAGATGAGAGCGGGAAGGATTTTTTTTTCCGGAATCAGTAAAATTTTAAGGGGTTTTTAAAATGAACATAAACAGCATTTTTACTACATTACCTCAACCCAAAATTGTATTTTACTACGTAAGTTGTATCCTTTATCGTAACAGAGTATAAACACACTTTACAACTAATGATTATATGAATTCAGCCTTCATTTTTCATTTCACTTTCTCGCTCAACTTTATGTTTTGTTCTGAGAGCATATAATGCCCCCACGGACAAATCACTACACCTCGACATTTTTACTACGTTATCAAAATATAAAACTTTATTTTGACAGCTACACCTCTTTTAGTGATGAAAATACAAAGAGTCAATGCAGACTATTAAGTGCCACAAGATAATTTCTAGTTACCATATTTTGCATTCCAAGTCTGTTTTTTGTTTCTTTTTTGGGAGCCGTTGATCCCACAGGTAGATCGCTACAACTCAAGACTCCCGCTAAAGTAGGCGGGTTCCCAAGGACGACCTTCACCTGTCCAAAAATACGTCACAGATTAATACTGTGGAACTAGGCATTACCCTAGTTCGTTATTTTCCTTACTCATTAGTTTAAGGCATAAAGAGTTCGCTGGCGATCCAAAATATGTATGGAAATCGTATAGCAACACAGTGTGGGTAGCTGATCTATAAATGTCACTAAAATTAATTACCGCCCCAATATTTACGTTTAAAGATTCGTAATTACGTATACATATACTATTACAATTAGTTTCCAAATTAGTTGAATGTTTGGAAACTCGTATATTCAAAAGAAATCTCTAATAATCGTATTTTGATGTGACTTTATAGAGTGACCTTGTCGTGACGTCATGACCGAGCTTCCGGATCCAGCTTGGATTCAGCTCATACTAAATGAGTACTGAGAGAATCTTTTTCCTTTTTTATTCGTCATTTTGTTATTTCAACTGCGATTTGGCATTTTGTCAGTGTATGGCATTAAGTTTATACGTGATGGAATTTAAAAAAAAAATTTTAGTGAGTTTTATCGATTTTCAAGCGTTTTTCCAATCCAAAACAGATTCAAAGCATAATAAGCCATAATTGTTTAATGTTTTGTTGTTGATTGCAATCACAGAACTGATTGTAACTGTTGCAAATATCAAATGTGATTTGCTCTCGTCAAAAGACGATATCGGTGCTGGGAAACACCAATAATACATTTTTATAACTTTAAATGAATATTTTAGTCTAAAATACGAACTTTCCAGCGTCATAACAACAACAAAACAAACTGACAAAGTTGGTTGCATATCGTAAACCAAAAAGAGACTGTGTTCAGTGTATGTTATTTCAAAAAGGTGTCTTAAATTGAATATTTATAAATATATATATATATATATATATATATATATATATATATATATATATATATATATATATATATATATATATATATATATATATAAACGAATAATCAGTCAAAAACAATGAATAGATAACGTCTTGTTTTTTTAAAATTCAATGTGAGTATTCAAAATCTCAGCGTGTTCTGACTGGGCTATATATATTTTGCAGTTTGGTAGTTTCATTTCATTTCATTTCCTTCGTGTTCAGATTTTTAGTAACTGCAAAATAACACGAGCAAATTAGAAAATAGGGAAAAGTAATGAAAAAATTGAGCGAGCTTATTAAAAAATCGAGTCAGCAAATTAAAAGATTGAATGAGCAAATGAAAAAATAGAGCGAGCAAATTAAAAGATAAACCGTACGAATTGAAAACCTCGACAAGAAAACTGAATATTTACAGTTCCAGTCGCTGCAAATGTTATGTTATTTTATTTTGTTGTTGATAAATCAGTCGAAATTTGTGTCTTAATAAATTCATGAGCCATTTCTTTAGTTACCTACCACCATACGCGAACGTTCATGATTTTCTTTGTACGATCTCCCACCAATCCGAAAACTAAATAGCATTCTTTTCTACGCCAAATGAACCCCAAATGCTTCGTGTATGTTGATAATCTCCAACACGCAACCAAAAACCCGACATCTAAATCTAACTCCTAACTTTGGGAGGCGAGCTCTGAGGTAACAAACTCATTATATCTATTCTCATCGGTAATGAAAATTTTAGTTCGGTGTGAAGTAAGAAAAAAGCCTTCAAATATTTAACTGCATATTGCTATTTATTTCTGGTTTGAAACATTTGACGACAATAAAGTTTTCTTCCTGCAGTGCAGCAAAATTCAGACGACTTTTTCTATCTTTGTTTATTTCACATCCAGATCTGGATATTTTTTTAAGCGTCCTGATTCAGAAGTTATTTCACATCCAGACTGATATTATTTTTTCAGTGTGACTTGGATATAAGGAAAGCTTTTTAGATATTTTAGATTCACACCAAAAAATATCTGAAAAATTTAGATATTTATCTACAACTATCTAGAAAAGTTTAGACCTCACCTCGTAAAAATTAAAACATATTTTTTCATGGGGACTGAAATGTGGGACTGACCATTATTTTAAAAGAAGATTTCAATTTATTTGTTTTAGAAATAAGTTTTATTGGGTACATATGTTAAATTGCATTTCATTTTTATCATTTGCAGCGAAAAAAGTTTTGATAATTACGTGATATATGTTACTTTTTTCTGGATATTTTTGAGATATTTTTTTTAGAAAGAATCAGATATTTTTTTTACCCAGTTCTGGATATGAAAATACGAGATGAAATGGCAACTCTAATCTGGAACACAACTAAACAAATATGCAAGACTGTGTTTATTCTCGATTGGCCAGTTTTGTGATCTAGAACCAACTAAAAAGATGTACAGGTCAGGGGTTGGAGTTAAGAATCATCTTTTCGTTTTCGTGGTAAGGACTGACAATAAAGATCTATCTTATGGTTTGTTTTCGACGAGAAAAAAAAAGCAATTCAATGGGGTGACACTTTGATATTACGAGCGCTAGTTTTTAGTGGGGAGTAGCTAAAAAGGTTGATGGATTTTATTAAAGGGCAATTTTCAACTAATCCAATCGAAAAACATTTGCATCGATAGAAGCAGTAAATATGTCTATTTGATTATACATTTCTATCAA
This sequence comes from Thysanoteuthis rhombus, assembly GCA_963457665.1. Classification (NCBI taxonomy): domain Eukaryota; kingdom Metazoa; phylum Mollusca; class Cephalopoda; order Oegopsida; family Thysanoteuthidae; genus Thysanoteuthis; species Thysanoteuthis major. The sequence goes on from OY735230.1 coordinate 39,775,911, forward strand.
TTCAGTTTTTTTGGCCGTTGTTTTTAATTTGCTCACTTCATTTATTAGTTTTCTCGCTTTATCTTTTGATTCGGTTGCCTGTTTTTTTTTAAATTTCGTCGCTTTATTTTTTTATATGCTCGCTTTATCTTTTAATTTGATTTCGATTTGGTAAATTTATTTTTGTTTGGATGTATCATTTTCTCTTAGATCGCCTTATCTTGTTGAATTTTGTTGCTTGAATTTTCAATTTGTGCGCTTAATTTTTCAAGTTGCCCGCTCTATCACTTGTTCCTTGTTTAAACTCAGCATTTTTATCACGTCATTAAAAAAAATCTCTACTTCGACGATATCTGCATTTCATACTTTGATATAAAAATTTTGGCTAACAATCATATACCTGTAATTAAATAGGCAAGGTTTTTTTTAAGTCTGATTTTGTTTCTTTTTTGGGAGCCGTTGGTCCCACAGGTAGATCGCTACAACTCAAGACTCCCGCTAAAGTAGGCGGGTTCCCGAGGACGACCTCTACCTGTCCAAAAATACGTCACAGATTAATACTGTGGAACTAGGCATTACCCTAGTTCGTTATTTTCCTTACTCATTAGTTTAAGGCATGAAGAATTAGAAGGCGATCCAGAATATATATGAAAATCGTATAGCAACACAGTGTGGGTAGCTGATCTATAAATGTCACTATAATTAATTTACATCTCGAAATTTACGATTAAAGATACTTTATTACTAGTGGATATACTATTACTATTGGTTTCCAAATGGGTTAAACGTTTGAAAACTCGGGCATTTACAAGAAATTTCAAATAATCGTATTTTTATGTGACTTTATAGAGTGACCTTGTCATGACGTCATGACCGAGCTTCCGGATCCAGCTTGGATTCAGCTCATACTAGATGAGTACTGAGAGAATCTTTCTTCTTTTTTATTTATTATTTTGTTATTTTAACTGCGATTTGGCATTTTGTCAGTGTATGGCATTAAGTTTATACATGATGTAAATTTCTTTATAAATTCCAGTGAGTTTTATCGATTTTCAAGCGTTTTTCCAATCCAATTCGGATTCAAAGCATAATAAGAACGCAGCCATAATTGTTTAATGTTTTGTTGTTGATTGCAATCACAGAACTGATTGTAACTGTTGCAAATATCAAATGTGATTTGCTCTCGTCGAAAGGCGACCTCGGTGCTGGGAAACACCAATGATACATTTTCATAACTTTAAAGGAATGTTTTAGTTCAAAATACGAATTTTCCAGCGTCATAACAACAATAAAATAAACTTACTGAGCTTCCAGATCCAACATGGAATTGGTACAAAATGGAGTAGAACTGAGAGAATCTCGCTCGATTCTTTATTCATATTTTTTTTTTCGTTATTTCGTCCATAATTTTGCGCAGATCTTCAGTACAGGACTTATAGTTTATACTTGATGAAAACCTTTTGATGAATTTTAGTGAATTTTATGGATTTTCACACGTTTTTCCATCGGAAAGCAGACGACAAAATATATCAAACATGCAGCCATAATAGTTCAATTTTTTTTTGTTGTTTTTTTTTCCGGTTGCAATCACTGATCTAAATGTGACTGTTGCAAATATTCCATATGATTTCCTAACGAAAAGAGACGATCTTGGCGTTGGAGAGAACTAATTATACATTCACATGTCTTTAAAAGAGTATTTTAGTCTAAAATAAGATTTCCTTTCGGTGATCACTACAACAAAACAACCTGATCAAATTGGTTGTATATCATGAGCTAATAAGAGCCTGTATTCAGCGTATGTCATGTTAAAAGGGGTCCCGAATTATATATATATATATATATATATATATATATATATATATATATATATATATATATATATATATACACACAAATAATCAGTCAAAAATGATGAATAATTACCGATTCGCTCCTTTAAATTCATGGTAAATATTCTGAATCTCAGCACGTTCAGACTGGGGAATATATATTTCGTATTTTGGTAGTTTTGGTTTCATATTTATGAATGAATTTCATAAAACCATAATTTTAGAATACACTTACACTTTATTTCTGTTGTGTACAAAACTTTCGTTACCCTGCGGTAGCTCTTCGTCGGTGAGGTGAGAGGCGGAAAAATGAATGCGAACTTGACGAGGCGCTTCAAGTGTTACTTTTTGATACACAAATATATCTTCATTTTTCAAATTCACGGCCTTTTAAGAATTTCACTTGCTTTATTTCTCGGTTTGATCGCTCAAATTTTTTGCTATATTCGTTTCATATTTCATTGAGCAAATTAAAACTACAACCACAAAACTGAATATCCACAGCCCCAATAGCTGCAAATGTTAATTGCTTTTGAGTTTAATCAGTTGAAATTTGTCTCTTAGTAAAATACATTGGCATTTTTTTTCTTTGTTGGTCACCACCATATGCGGACGTCCATATTTTTTTAGAACGGGTCGTGATAAAATAAATGAATGAATAAATAATAATTATGATAATGATAATGATAATAATGATGATGATAATAATAATAATAATGATGATGATGATAATAATGATGATAATAATAATGATGATGATGATGATAATAATGATGATATTAATAATGATGATGATGATAATAATGATGACGATAATAATAATGATGATTATGATGATAATAATAATGATGATAATAATAATGATAATAATAATAATAATAATAATAATAATAATAATAATAATAATAATAATAATAATAATAATAATGATAAAAAAAAATAAATGAATAAATTGCATTATTTTCCACGCCAAAAGAAGCAAAAATTATGGGTCTGTATCGTTCGTCTCCAACACGAAACCAAACACTCATTCTTTTTAAATATTCTCGGTAAATATTCAAAATCTCTGCATGTTTTGACAGGGAAATATGTATTTATCAATACTTCTTTGATAAGTTAAAACAATCATTTTATAAAAACTATTTCCTTTGTGTACAGAATTATTGCAACGCCGCAGGAGCTTCGTCACTGAAGTGAAAGGAGATGAAAAAATGAATGCAAACTTGGGTGACAAGCTTCTTTAAAGTGTTACCTTTAAATATACAAATTTATTTTTTTCCCTTATTGTGTCATCCACGGATAGCTGTTTCGATGTATGACATCTCTTCAGTGTGGCTATTGACTTTCCATTATCCCATTCAGTACCGCGAGGCAGGATTGAAATCTTCGCATCAGACCCGGGGGTCGATATCTTACATCTGGGCTACGAAACTGGACGGTCAGTAAGGCTGAATTTAAGCGATATATTTATTTATGCAGAAATTCCCCGTCCACTAGACTGCTCTCTCTCTCTCTTTCTCCCCCCCCCTCTCTCTCTCTCTCTCTCTCTCTCTCTCTCTCTCTCTCTCTCTATATATATATATATATATATATATATATATATATATATATATATATATGCTTTATTTTTTATTTGCTCACTTTACCTCTCAATTAACTTGCACTATTCTTCTAGGCTGGTTGCTTTATTTTCTCATTTGATCGCTCTAGTTTTTAAATTTGCCCGAGCTTTTTCATCTGATCGCTTTAATAGATTAATTTTCTAGATTCATACGTTGACGTGATCGTTTTTTTTTTGTCATATTTGATCGTTTTATCTTATGGAATTATCGCTCCCTTTAATTTGCTCGTTTCAGATCACTAGCGCAAGATTTGTTTCGGTATGCGACAATGGTGGTGTCTTGAGAGGGAGGGGAGTTCCGTGGTGGATAAGCTTTCGGGATGGGGTATGGGCTAGGGACAGAGGAGATCTATCTCCAGTGTCTCTTTCCCCTTATCTTTTCAACCCTTAATTTGTCACGAAAAGCAATGGCAGCTCTTTTTTTCCTATCATAGGACTGGCGCTACTACTGCTGATCTTTGCACTTTCTGCAAATGTTCGTGGGGCTTCTCCGATGGGACCCTTTGAACCTCCTGCTTTTTTTGTGTGTGTGGCTGGGATGTCGCTTTCCGACCTTCCATTAATCTCCACGCACAACCTGCTATTTCCCCTTCTTCTCTTGTGTCTTTGGAGATGCTTGCGACGAAGCGAAGGGCAAAGGTGTTCTCCTGTTGTCGTTCTGACTTTCCGGGTAGAAATGATGGGCAGGTGCTTGTTTATGGGCAGAGGTGGGCGGAAAGGGCCCTGTAGCCTCAACAATTGGTCTTTCAGGGTTGGGTTGGGGGAGGGCCTCCTCCTCTGGTAAACTGCTGAGATGTCCTGTCTACCCCACAATGCCAGCCTCTTTCCAGCAACAATGACCGGCAGCTTCTGATGCTCCATATCAGTTTGGGATGGAGTTAAAGCCCCCCTCCCGATCCACAACTATATCGATGTTCCATCCTTCTCTCATTTGGTTCGTTGAAGCTGCAAATGTCTCTCCAAATTGCAGGAAGCACGCGGCCAGGTGTCTTTCCAACATGCAACTTGCTTCTTCGAACGTTATCACTCTCGTCCTTCTGTCGTAAGTATCATAACTTGAACAGGATGTCCGTGGTTCATTCGACACAATCCCGCGGTGTGGCAAACAAAACGTCTCTTTCACAGCCTACAGTAACGTTACTCCTATTCTGCCAAGTGACCTCATCACGTGCTTCTTTTAAAGATTTTCAGAATCCACCTGGACTTTTTGTCCACCATCAATATAATTTTTTTTCTTTTTTTATAGCCCTCAGTTCGGGTATATCCGCGAGAAGGCCTCCCTCGGGTATCCAAGGTGGGTGTACTCGACCGCCCATTGCATTAGTTTTTACAGGTCACTCAACAATGTCTGTGTGAGGGTCTTCAACTGATTCGGAGAGGCCCTATTTTCACTTTCTGTTCTTTGTCTTTTGACCCCTGAAAATGGTCTTAGAGCTTTTAGGACTGAATCCATTTCCTCGACCAACATGGCCGACCAATGGTAAAACACAAAGCAAGTCAAGCCTTTTTCTATCAATTTTTTTACAGCTGGAACAAAAAATAGTTAAGTATACACGAAAAAAAAAGTCTAACTATTATTCGGAATTATTAACCGCCAACAGAAAATAGATTGTCTGGGAAGATTCAAAACAAGCCCAACAGTTCAGTGCATAAAACGTATCTATTGTTAACATACTAGTATTTGGCAAACCCAAATTTAACCAACGAATTCTACCGTTTTGTCTTTTCGTTTTCGTGGTAAGGACTAACAATAAAGATCTATCTTATGGTTCGTTTCCGACGAGGAAAAAAAAGCAATTCAATGGGGTCAAAAATCGCTCTTTACTTTGCCCGTTGAATACGTGTGTGGAAGTAGTCTAAAACTCCTCTGTGTCTGTCTTTTCTTCGTCAGACTCTTATAAAATTTGTAAAATTCCAAAGTGTGAAGGGTAGTTGTCCAAAATTGTGAAAAAATCTTTTGCAGTTGTATTTCTCTCCCTTTCAAAATCAGAAGTGATCTTCTTTTTCTTTTCCGTATAGGAAAAAATTGGTCGGAAAAGAAGGGGATTGTCAGTGATTCAGTGTATACAAAAGACGTGTAGCATCGTCGTATGATTAGATAATCTATAAATGTCACTAAAATTATTCAACTACCTGATTTTCACGATCAAAGATTCATAATAACTCATAAATATATTATTACGATTCGTTCGCAAATGAATTAGATGTTGGCAAACTTGAGTGTTTACAAAGAGAATCGTATTTTGATGTGACTCTCGAGAACACTTAGTCATCTCCGTGACCACCGCTGACCTATTTAGTGGATATTCACACCTTTCGAAAAAAAAAACAAGCAAAAAAAAGAGCGTCAAAATCTCATGAAACTCAACTTTATCGTCGAAATCTTAGAGTCATTTGTTGAAAGCGTGGCGAAAAATAAGTATTACATACCCGAAAACACCTAGACTTTAAAGAATTACAAAAATTCAACTATTATTGGATTTCTAAAGTCAGAAATCTTCCATTTCAGAATTTAAAATTGACTTTTCAGGAATTATTTTTCGATTGGGAGAGATTATCTTATTTATAAAGACAACAGACCGAAATATTGGATATCGAGACACGGTTACCTTTCTGCATTATAGCTATATATAAAGTGATTTTATTCATGATTTTTTCTTAGTCCATGGAGTTGGCAGAGGTGTGCACTCTATTCGGGCTTTATGGTTTTGCAAATGTTTTTAAAGTTGGTAGTTTTTCACAATTGATTCATATATATCTATATATCTCATCTACATTCATTTGATTTGAATTGTGCACATGAATTGAGCATCTGCTGCTATATTTCCAGGGGTTACAAAAAGATATATAAAGTGAAGGCTTACTTTTTAAAAATTTATATTCTCGATTGCGCCATTATTAGGGTGATAAGGTCAATATTTTAAACCATGGGTTGTAGGACCCTAATTAAGGCATTTTCCGAAAGAGTACGGACTGATGACCAGAAAACATTTTTTATTCTTTTGTTAATTGCCTGGAAGAATAAAAAAAATCATTAGAAATTGTACCACTTCATTATTGTGAAGGAGTAGGTTTAATTAGTACTATTTCGAAAGTTTTGGGGATGACTCAGCGATGGATTGTACCACTGCCTACCAAACCAAATGCGAGCGCTCTACCACTGGGCCGAAGATGATTTGGCGTTAGAATAAAAGTCTGTAAAAAACGGAAAAATATTTGACACACCCTCTTGAAGCAGAAATTCTTTTTAACGATCCAAGAGAGAGAACTAAATAGGTTGATCATTGGGCACTTCTCAAAGATTAGATTGTTGGGTGAGTTATTGTTTATTGCGTAGCCTCTGTGGTAAGCTCCTCAATCCTAGCCCTTGTGCTGAGGCATTGAGTACCATTTTAAAAGTCCTTGGTATGATTGAACCACTGTGTACCGAACTGGTGGCGAACGCTCTACCACCGGACCAAAGATGATCGGACTTCAGAACTGTGGTCTGTGAGAAAACAAACGGAAAAAACTTTTGATACGCCCTATCAAAATATCTAAGCAGAATTCTTTTGTTTGTTGAAGATCCTAGAGTGAGAGTCAAATCGGTCGACCAGTGAAAACTCCTCAACAATTAGATTGTTGGTTGAGTAATTGTTTGTCAAACGTTAAATTTGTTCATTTCTCCCTGATTAATTATTGATACGCGATAACTAGTCAGCTGTGCAGAAACTGATTTTGAAACTTTCAAATTGTTTGCACCAAGTACTCCACCTTTGATGTTTTACTCCCGACGATTTTTGGCGCCAATAAGACGGACACTCCTGTTAACATTGTCGCATGAACAATCACTCTATGTAATGGGCATATGCGAATTTATTTATTTACATACTGATATATGGGTACTATTAAAGTACCCGTTGCCTTGTTTACGGTATACTTAGCGGTTGGAAGCTAAAGCACTCCAGGGAGTTTCCTGAGGCTACCATCCCCGGCACTTCTCTGAATCTTCTGCCACACGAAGGTGAGCTTAATTTCATCTCATTTTACTTCTCACCCTTTTTTTTTCTAGATATTTGAGTTCAGCCGTTCTTCTTTAGCCCGAATCAGTATGTCTCCACCCCTATCTTTTCATATACCCTTACCTTACTTCTCACATTCTCCTTGCCCCCTCACGGTCTTCGCATCGTGATCCATTATCAGAACTTTTCCTCTATCTTTAAAAAAAATTTTTAAACGTGAGGTGGACTGGTGGATTGTTTCTTATTATAATGTAGACTAGTTGTGGTCTTGCATATAGTTTACTATCAAACATTCCCCTGGGTCCATTCAGTATGCATGCAAAATTTGGTTGGGCGAACCAGATTTAAAGTATTATAGAGAAATTGATAGAAATCAGATCATTATTATCGGGTTGAGAGCGAATGCAGACCTCACAAATTTTCTCTTTGCATGAATTTTGCACACACATATCAATCTTTAGTTGTAATCTAACAGTAACTAAACATAGAAACAAATTAAAACCAAAAATATTATCAAGAATGTCAAAGTATTCATAATCTAACATGAGTTTTACCGTTAATATATCTCGGAAATTTATGGACACATAGTGCAGTGGTTACAGCATCAGACAAATTGCTGTTAAGTAATCTGATGGTTCTATGTTCGATCCTAGTGTGAGACAGTATAACAATACTACTAACGCTAAAAGAGGGGAGTACGGTCAATATACCCCCGTCGGATAAATAAAGGGTTCGGTTCGTTACTTCCCAAAAAATTTCCCAGATGATACCTGACGAAGTCCGTAGAGTGCAACGGCCGAAACGTTGTATGAAAAACAACAAAGATGAGGATGGTCCGAATATCAATAGAGTTTTACCGTGTTTATCAAGAGGAAGAAAAGTTTTTAAAAAAATTAGATTACAAGACGTAACAAAAACAGAATTTATTTTTGAAATATTGAATGAGTAGAATTGGGCCATTTTGCAATAAACACCAGACGGAACGCATTTTTGTACAGAGTTAAAAAAATTTCTAATAAAACTTTCGGAATATTTCAAATATTTCTGCGACTCCCAAATAATTTTGAGCGATCCTTTGGTGTTCGGGAACTCAGTTTTAGAAGCCCCGTTCTAAATATACATAGACAAAATTCCCACAATTCCCAAAACTAACGTAACCAGCCTCAGCAAAAATTTGAGCCCCGTTCCCCGATTCCATTTACAATGTCAGTAACCGTTTAAGCCACCCAGAACCTCCCACCCAGAGTATATAAAGTAAAAATTGACGTTTTTAGTTCTTGTTTTCCTGTAAATAGATGAGCAAGGTTTTCGTGCCCGTTTAATCGTTTCAAATGGCTCGTTGGAGCAAGACGCTACGTTGGGCCATTAGCTGCAAGATGTCTAATAAATTGTTCGGCCATTTTAAAGTCGGCCATCTTCATGCTTGGTCGCCATGATTGTTGATTACACTTTCGCGTGCAGCTCTTTTGGGGCATTTATCAACTTGGTTTTCATATCTTCTCTCGGAAATCACGAGGCCATCGTAACTCCTGAGATTTCGTGCGTCAAATCAGATTTTATTCTGAATCTGAGGCATCTAAAAGAGCAAGCTAGAAGGAAAGATCGTCGGTTGTAAATAACTCTTGCTATGTTAGATTTTATCGGCCCTCTCGGATCTATTTTCGCTCCTGAAGCAGACGTGGGTTCGGTTCAATGGACGATTTTACAAAAAGAAGTGAGCGAATGGGATGAAATCGGAGAGAGAAAGTGAGAGAAAGTGCGGAAGATGAAGATAGAAAGAGAGAGAGAGAGAGAGAGAGAGAGAGAGAGAGAGAGAGAGAAATAGAGAGAGACAGAGACAGAGACAGAGAGACAGAGAAAGTGTGTGTGTTAGAGAAAGAAAGAGAGTGAGACATAAGAGTAAAAAGAGGGGAAGGAGAAATAGAAAGAGAGAAAGAGAGAAAGAGAAAAGAGAAAAGCAGAAAGAGAGTAAAACAGAGAGAGGTAGAGCGAAAAAAAAAGAGGAAGATATATATATATATATATATATATATGTATATATATATATATGTATATATATAGAGAGAGAGAGAGGTGAAATGAAGGAAGAAAGAGGAAGACGAATACAAATTTTGTGAAGGCGGGGAACACGGAAGCTGGGGTAGTGCCCATAATAACTGGCACACTTGGAACCTTACCAAACTATCACAGACATGACTGGTGGAAATGGAGATTCGAAGAATGATTCAGATTGTTGAGACAACAGCAATGCCTGGGTATGCAGGAATAAAAAGACGGGTGCTGATGATACTTACCGTCACTTTATCTCAACTGATGGAAATACTCGTTGCAAATATGCATAATAATCAAACTATAGAATGAGCTTATCTGCTAATTTTTCTGTTAATTAATTTGTTTGTTAGCACTCAATGGGGAGATCTCATGGGTTGATTTGCATTCCTGGTATGACGTAATAATACAAATTACGTCATAGAAACTCTTGAGACTCCATGACCGATCATACATTAAAACAGCTGGAGATGATTTGAGACTTTGAACAAACTTGATATAAGGATACTTAAATCATTAAAAATAAGTTACTTTATAGAATAGGTTTATGTCCCTCAGTGCCGATTCATACATCAATAATTTCGTCATATCTGACGGGTGTATTATCATTATTATTATCATTATTTGCAATCTCACACCAGTTGCCTGGTGGTTACTACTGGACATTTTTTTTATTTTTTTTTATTTTTTATTATTATTATTATTATCATTATTATTATTATTATTACTATAATAATAATAATAATAATAATAATAATAATAATAATAATAAGAAGAAGAAGAAGAAGAAGAAGAAGAAAATTGTACTGTTTCAATTTTCTTAAACTATATAATATAGAGACACTGAAAATTTTCCATATGATGTATATGTCCACCAGTCAGTAATTTAAATTCAAATGAATCAAAACTTTTAAAACGTGATCGGTGTGTTCTGCAATGGAAATCACTTCCTTGTAAAATCTCACCATGATTGAAGAAGTCTCCACACGCTCGTGTGTGTGTACACCGAAATAACTTGACAACTGGAAATTGTACGAAGTTTATAATCGCTATGTATAATGGTCAACACACAAAGCAATGCATAGTTCAAGCTTTCAAGTTGTTTGGATAAGTGGTTCTTGAGAAATATATGCACCACGATTCTCAACAACTTGCCATTGATATATTAGTCAGCACACGCGGCAGTGCGATATCGACTTTGAAGTTATTTGGATCAGCAGTTCTCGGAGAATTTAATAAGAATAAATAAGGAAACATTATAGATTACCGATCTTTCGTCTGAAGCTATAGGTCTAAATTTTGGTATAAAATATCCAAATTGGTAACAGCAACAACAACGACAACAACAATAATAATGATAATGATGATGATGATGATGATAATAAAAACAATAATAATAACAATAACAATAAAAAGAACCTTAAGAAATGGAGAAATTGGAATTTTAGGAGGAATTGAAACTATTCAGACAACCAAACAGTTGAAATCAGCAAGAGTATTGAGGAGGGTGCTGGAATATTGTGGAGACTTGCTGTCATTTGATTCCACGCCAAACCAACTTATACGACCCTTGTGAAAATTCATTACAAAAATAAATGATAATGATTAAAAGACAGGTCTGGTTAATCATTCAACAGAAACCGTCGCGTTACCAACGTCTTTTGTTGAAGATGTCTTTTGTTTAAAAAATGGAAAAAAAACAGGGATGATCAATTAATAAGTTACTTCTGTTGCCCTGTTTTTGGTCAATTAAAGGTCCATATTTCAAAAAAACATGAGTGAACTCCAACGAACACAAACTGAGGGACCATTTTAGCCTGTACTTACTGAGTAAATGAAACCAACACCAACTCATATTTGGTGGGCATTTTGAAATAACAAGAAAAGTCAAAATGTTTTTCTTGACATAATAAGGAGTGAATATTTAATTTTTCAGCCATCTCGCTCTATTTGTGCAGCTCATACACGTGGCACATACTCAGCTAGTTAGCCAGAATCACTTGAAAACTGAAGAAAAATAAGTCGGCAATTTTGGTTGACGTTCTCTCATATAAATGATAATGATTAGAGATAGCATAAATCAAAGCTGTCATCTTGCAGACTTTTTAATTGATACAAACCATTTTCATCAAATCAACCATGAAGGCATAATATAGGGCCAGGGAAGATAAAAGCCGAGATCGATACGTCATTCATTCTTTCTGACTGCAAATGAGTCACTCAGAATATTCCTAAAATTCGCGAAATCAGAATTCTTTGGGAAGTAATCCAATAAAACGAAGTGGCTCGAAGCGTGGCTGCACAGATAAACAAAACAAACACGCAAAAAAAACAACAAAAAACCACAAACAAACAAACAACCCCCCCAAAAAAAACAAGTGTATGATAAATGATATACATAAACCACACAACACCTCCCCTCAGCACCTCCCCTCAGCACCTCCCCACAGCACTGGGAGCTGAACTTGCTAACTATCGCTCTGCTGTGTGCGTCATTGATAATTCATAAACTTAGTCTGGCACAAAGCCTTGGCATTAGAGCACTCCGTGAGAATCTATAAAACTGGATCGGTCTGAGCTAACCATTGCTAAACGATTGGCGACATCGATATTAATCTAGGCTTAATCTGACACAAGGTCTTAGTAATGGGGTGCACAATTCAGATCTGACGGATTTACTACATTATCGCATTGATATGCAAGATGAACTTGATAAAAATCACTCTACAGTATGCGTCATTGATTATGGCACAAGGTCTTGGTAATTGAGCACGAAACTCATCATACAACTGGTTTGGTCTGTGAGACGAACTTGTTGACAATTTATCTACGACAGTGTTTCACGAATTGGGTTCCGCAGAAAAAAATCTAGGGTTCCGTGAGATAAAGTGTCTTTAAAATTTTTTTGCTTGAAATATTTTTTCATAACAATTACAAATTTACAACAATTAAAAACAGAGTTTTTACTTTAATATTTTAGTTATAATATCTTTTTTTGATACGAATAAATTCTCTCTTCAAACCAGTTTTTGTTTCATTTAATGTCTCGGTAAAACTTGGATTATTACGATTGTCTATTAAATATAAGTATGGCTTTTTTTTTTTGGAAAATCGTATAAGGGTTCAGCAACAAAATGAGTTTGTGAACCACTATGCATAATTTTCCTCATTTAATAAATCAGCTGAAAGAGAAGGCAGCAGAACACGAAATGCCACTCGCAGTAGCATTTATAGACTTCAAGAAGGCATTCGGCTCTGTAGAAATTCTCATGGTCAAGAAGGCCATCACCCTACACGGTGTAAACCCTGTATACGTTTAAGTACTACAACACATATACGACCACAGCAACTCATTCATTAGGCTACATGAGGACTCTGAACCATTTCAGCTCCAAAAAGGAGAAAGACAAGGTTATACCAGTTCATCCAAACTCTTTACGGCCTGCCTTGAGATGATCTTCCGGAACATGGACCGGGAAAATAGAGGAATCAAAATAGACGGAGAATACTTGAGCAACCTTAGATTTGCAGACGACATCGCCCTTTTTGCAGAGAACCTACACGACCTCCAACTAATGCTAGACGATCTAAACAAAGAAAGCAAACAAATTGGCCTACACATGAACTTCAGTAAAACAAAAATCATGTGCAATAATCATGTTGAGAATAAGAACATAACTGTCAAGATAGAAAATGCAAAACTCGGCAAGGTAGACCACTACATCTACACATGTTGAAAGAATGAAAGATAACCGATGGACATCAGATGGAGAGATGAACTGGACAGATTCAGGAAATACTGGCTCCGCAACGCCCATGATAGAGAATTGCAGCGAATCCTGGGGAAAGTCTATGTCCGACGACAGACGTTATGAGACTGATGGTGATGATGCATAATTTGTATGAAGTAAGCTTTGTGTGGCTTGAGACCTCAGTAATAGAACATTCAGTGAAAATCAAAGTCACTGCACTATCGGATTCTCGAGATGGACTAGTTGACCCTCAACCCGCGGGAGGCGCACTAAAATCGTTCGGTATGTGATCGAATTTTGTGGTAAAGACTCCCACGGTTCATTCGAAAAGTTAAAAAAATCCTGACTCACCTCTATTTTATCAGCTTGCAAGTAGTGGAATTTGAACTGGGCTGATTATTTTCCCCCTCAACAGATGGCGGACTTGAGACTCAATTTGATCCTTCAGTTTCTTGCCAAGTCATTAAAAGAACAAACCTGAAGAGTCATCTCGTTTTCATTTTGCTCTTTTTGGTATTTTTTCCGTGTTGATTCGACGTTTCAACTATGAGACAAGCTGCAGTATTTTGATGACCGCAAATCCCGTTCAGAGTTTTATATACAAAATACTTACATTTCAAATGCTTTAATTAAATCATTTTTCCAGTCACTGATCTTTCCACCAAGGATTTAATTGTTTTAAGTGTTGTACGCTAAATTGTTTTTTGGTGGTTTTATATCTATGAATATTTTTCACAAAACCATAATTTTAAAGCGCACTTAAGCTCTTATTTAAGGTTCTCAGTGACCCCAAAAATTGAATTGTAAGTGTGTTTCAAATTTATGGTTTTGTGAAATCTATTCATAAACATGAAATTACAAAAATACAATTTAATCATATCGCTTCAATCTAAATAATCGAATCATCCTAACACATATGCCTATAGGCCTATATTTGATCTACCCTAAAAATTGTCATTGAAAATATACTCGTGAAGGAGAGTGGATCAAATTACATTTTAACACTCTCAAGATGATGAGAAACGAAACTTGAGTTTATTTTTTATAAATAAATTTGCATTACCATCTAATATACTTTCATTTATGCCTAATTATACCAAATTCTGACCGAAGGCATAAATGGTTTAACTTTTATCCGAAGAAGTACGAAAAATTGTAAAACGTTCCAATCAGTATTTTTCTAATCTTATAAACAGTCAAAATTGGGGTTTTCCAAAAAGTCTCTCCTCTGTTTCATAATGGTAGAATTTAACACTCATGGGGCACAAAAAAGGCAACAAGAGCTAAAGTTAGGCAACTATTAACCTACTTCAGGGGTTTCTGCAGGTGAACGACAGAAAGAATCCCGAAAACCGTTGAAAGCTAGGAGGAAAAGTAGCTTTGGAGAACCATGATCGTTCACACCCTGAAGGGACATGGCATATAAAGAAAATACCTCCTCGTGGAGAATAGGGCCGCGTTATTACTCTACTAGCAAGTAGGTTTTATATCGGAGTTGTAAACATACATGGTCTGGGCACGAACTCGATCAGCTGGTTTCCGTTTTCCATGTCGATAACCGCTACACCACTCCGCAATTTTTGTGGCTGAAATTGGGATTGTTCATTTATCAATTAAATCAATAAATTATCTTATTATTAAGAGGCCAACGGGAATTTCCCTAAAGATTTGTACCATTTAGCTAAAATGATGCAAAAAAAACCAATTCATTCTATCTTTATGGAAAAATCATCCCATGACAATTATATACATATACTCACTCACACACAGATATATGTGTGTGTGATTACAAATTGCGTTATATTATATTGAAACTCTTATTTGAAATTATCTCCCGACATTACAAGGTTATTACATCACTTGGCCAAAACAACATGAATAAGGAAATGGGGCTCGAATCGAACCTGCGACCGATAGGGCAGCTGCTTCGACATAGCGATGCTCTTACTATTGAGTTAAACACAAAGACACAAGAAACTGTCTCAACACCTAATTCCTATTTTTTGAATTGTTTATCCTATTTACTTTGTCTGGGCCAAGTGATATATTAAATGTGTAATGATTGGAGATCATTTCAAATAAAAGTTTCAGTATAATAT
This sequence comes from Thysanoteuthis rhombus, assembly GCA_963457665.1. NCBI lineage: Eukaryota > Metazoa > Mollusca > Cephalopoda > Oegopsida > Thysanoteuthidae > Thysanoteuthis > Thysanoteuthis major. The sequence continues at coordinate 39,791,244 of OY735230.1, forward strand.
AAAGTAGTTTATGATCATTCTGGCGGATAATATATCCATTTCTTAATAAATACATATATATTTTTCATTTTGTCAACCACAGACAGCTGTTTCGTTGTATTACAACTCTTCAGTGTGGCTATAGACTATCCATTATCCCATCCAGTACCACAAGGTAGGATTGAAACCTTCGCTTCAGACCTGGTACCCTACATCTGCGCCACGAAACAGGGCGGTCAGCATCGTTGAATATAAGCGATATATCTATTTAACATATATATTCCCCATCCACCAGAGTGCTCTACTCCTATGGAAGAGCATTGCATAAATATATATATATATATATTGGCCTGATGTTTAAATGCTGTTGCAATTTTTCGTGAGAACAAGTTTCAAAATAGTATAAAGCACACATAGATGTTGGGATTTTCATTTATTCATTTTTTTTTTGTTTTTGAATAAAAAAAACTATTTAAAATCATATTTTTAGCCTTATGTTTAACTGACGAGAGTAAGATACTAAAATTTTGAAAGGTTGTAAGCCTTTGAAAAGGTTAAGGACCGCTCCAATTGACGGAATAGGTTTGTCCTTATCTGCACTTATAACTATCAGTGGAGAGGTTCAAGGATAGGACTGCATTAAAGCAAGATTATCTTGAGGTGAGTCATAACAATGAAGTATTACCATCACGGCGAAGACTGAGATAACTGTTAGATTATTGGCCCTAAGAATCTCAATATATGGCATCTCAGGCCCAAATCAGTGTCGATGTCATTTATGATGAAAATTCAGCCAATTCTCGACTTGTTGAAAAACGTAATTTTTCTTTCTTTATTCCTTTCTTTCTTAACCTACAAAACTGTTGCATAATTATTTTCAGATTTGTATATTCTTCATTTCATCAAGTTAGAAAGCCTGGCCTTTTTTTCTCTTTCAAAATTTTTTTTTTTATTCTTCCTTTGTTTTATTCAATTCCTTTCGTTGTTCTTTTTTCTTTCTTTTTTCTTTCCTCCAACTTTTCTTTTTAGTTTTCTCTCCTTCTTTCTTTCTTTTGTGTTTTGGTTACTTCTTTATTTGCTTGACTTATACTTTCCTTCTGCCTTTCTTCCGCTTTCTTTACTTCTTTCTTCTTCATTCTACACCTTTCTTCTTTCCATTCTTACTTTCCTTCTTCTACGTGTGGTATTTGCGTCTCTCTCTTTCTCTCTCTCTGTCTCTGTCTCTCTCTCTCTCTCTCGTAGTTTGTTTTCTTTCTTTTTCGTCTCTATCTTTCGCTTTGCTTATTTCATTTCATTTTCCTTCTCGGTATTATTTCTTTTTCTCTTTCGTTCATTCTTTCTTTTCTCTGTTTTCTTTTTCATTAATCTTTTGTATTTTGCTTTCTTCCTTTCCTACTTCTGTTTTTTTTTTGCTTTGCTTCTTTTCTACTCATACTAAGTATCATTTATTCTTTCTTTCTTTCTTTTTCTCTTTCATTCTTTCTTTTTTTGTATTCTTTTTCATCATTCTTTCGAATTTTGCTTTCTTCCATTTTCACTTCTATCTTTCGCTTGCCTTCTTCTTCCTTGTCATACTTTCTTCTTTTTGTATTTCTAGAGCAATTGCTGTATCGTCTGCTCCAGTGAATTCCTATTTAGAGGGAAAATAACTCTTCCCTCACTGATCTTTGATATCGTCGTCGAATCTTGGATTGAAAGTTGCCCTGAAAATCACCCTTTCATGACCGATCAGCTGATTGTCTCTTTCCATAACAACCTGGAAATCCAATCTATTTTAACCGATCAACTTACAATCTTTCTTTCTTTCTTTCTTTCTTTCTTTCTCACGGATAAATGACTCGGGACAATTACCACCTGAGCAATTTTCCCATGGATCTGGTCATTTATATAGCTAACTATTTAATTTCCACTACACGTTTTCTGTTTCTTTCATCTTGATTTACCAACTTTCAGAAACCGTCAACCAAAACTGTCAACGTAGGTTTCTTCCATTTTTTAAGTGATTCTACCTATCTATCACGCGGACAGGCCATATCAATGGGACCAGAGGAATAAAAATTTAAGCATTTACTCCCTATAATGTCTAGAAAAATGCTTATGCTTGGTTTTGGATCCCCCTTACACACACACACACACACACACAAAGAGTTTCTTCATCATCATCATCATCATCATCATCATCATCATCATCATCATCATCATCATCATCATCATCAGCAGCAGCAGCAGCCTTTTAATTTGTCTAGCTCGTCATGCCATCTTACTTACGTCGGTCGCAATTTCGCATATAATCTCTGGGGGTCCATGTTGTAAGTTGTGATGTCCACCGGTTGTCAGACATTCTTGCAACCTGTCCCGCCCAATGCCATTTGAGTTTCATACTGAATTCTATGATATCTCAGACTCCTATCTTTTCTCATGTGCATGTTGCGTGGTTCTCAGTTTGAGGGTCAATCTTTTCCATCTTTCAGCTCCATAGATGACTTTCGGGACGATGCTCTGGTTGTATGCCTTTCTTTTTATGACAATTGGAATATTCTTGTTCTTGAAAGTCGAGCTTGCTCTTCTGAAAACTTGTCAACCCAGTGTGATTCTTTGCGTGATTATCTTCTTTTTTTAAAAGGATTTCATGGAGGGTTTTAGGGGATTTAATTAACAATGTTGGTTTATGCTAAATTGCCCCCTTAGTTAGTCCCCGGTAGCATTTACGCCTTTTTTTTCGAAATTCGAACTTTTTGATAATCACTTCTCCACAAAAGTTGAAAGAGGTAACTTATCGATTGGTCATCGCTTTCTCCAATTTTTCAATTGATCATTCCCAACAAGACATGCAGCCAAAAGATGTTGGTCACTTGACTGTTTCTAGACCCTTTTTTTTTGATAAATTTATCATCTTCCTCTTTCCCACTGCCGTCATTCAAAGACTTCCAAGAAGAATTCTGACAATTATCGCCATTATCTTCCCTTTTGATTCTTCATTATAAAAACGAAATGATTTTCCAGTCGAACAATTCAAGTCTGAATACATTAAAGGAATCAATTATTTTGCGCTCCAGTTCCGAATGGATGGTAGACGGAGGAATTTTAATTGTGTTTCAATTTCACAAGATCTGTCAGTGATAAAGATAAAAAAGAAAAGAGAAGCTTCGAGCCAAGGAGACTATATAGATCACTGCATATACCAAGGATAACGAATCTCTACGGAATCTTCAGAAGGAGAGGGAATCAAGCGATGAATCATTCTAGCTTTGAAAGCTTTCGGCAGAGTAAGTTCGATCTTCCAGAACAAGAACATCTCATTGGTGTAAAAACAAAAAAAGGTGTGGGGGTCTACGCCTGAAACATAGAACTCAACCAAAAGAGATCTACAGTTCAGGGCTTCAAATGATCTCACACTCTCAACCATCTACATCTTTAGAAAACCCATCTCCACAGCTAAAACTCGTTCGTTTACTCTTGGGAAAAGCTAGAGGATGGATCGGCCGAAACGCTATGAAAAAAAAAAGCAAAAAAAAACAACAAACAAACAAAAAAGCAACAAATGAATTAGAACAATAGTACAAGCAACACCGACTGAGCGATTATGACTCATCTCAAAATTACTGAATCGATCTTTACAAACTGCATAAATCAGAAAGCAACCGTTGGCTAATTATGCAGATATATGCAGATGGGTATGTGCATTCGGGTTGTTTTGTCTGAGTCAAAGAAGCATGAAATCCATTCTTTAAAACCTATTTGTTTGATTCTTGACAGTTAGCGATAGCAATTAGATCTCGTTCTCTAACGCAGCGTTACTCAAGCTATCTGAACTCGCCAACCGGCGAGGTCTTTTTTTCCCTCTCCGATGTATCGGAGACCGGGATATCAGGACAACTGCCACCGTAACATTTCCCTCCATAGGAAAACTGTTCTTGGATAACTGACTCCTAGCAGATAAAAGACTACGGACAATTACCACCAGGACAATTTTCCCATGGATATGGTCGTTTATATGGCTAAGTACTTCATTTCTAATAACTCCAACTTTATTTTTTATAGCTGCTACACTAATGTCAGGGGGGCAGTTATCCAGGGGAAATTACTCAGGTGGTAGTTGTTCTAAAACCTAACAGTGGTATCTGTACCAAATCATTGTTCATACGTGACCTGTAAAATATCAACTGAACAATCGTAGTAATGCTAATCGATATCGGATAATACGGTAAATATATTAACATTGACTAAAAAAGAAAAATTATATATGTGGTGAGTAAGAATAAACTCCCAATAAAAGTTATAGGTAGCCTTTCTGAATGTTCCTGCATTTTCGCAAAGCAATTTTTATTTTGGTCCTTGGTTCTTGAGATTAATTTAATTACGATCAATTGACAATGAAGTTATTATCAATTTCCAGTAAGGAGTTTCTTTTCATCCACCCAGTATATTTTGTAAACAAAACAATGTTGCAAAATTAATAAAAAATAACTAAAAACCTTCTTACAGAGATATCAAATAACATATGTTGATATTAAATAACGTGTGTTAATAAGTAATAAGGTGACCAATTATGATGAGTTCATAAAAAACAATAATAAACGGGTTTGGTTAGTCACTCAATAGAAACTGCCATGTGTCCAACGTGCTTTGACAGCATGCCGTGTTGGAAGTGTCAATTGAAAAAAAATGGAAGGGGTGACCATCGAATAAGTTAGTACTCTCGCCTATTGTTGGGCTGTGGTTACTATGATAAACAGACGGAATTTATCTTTAAAAAAAAGGTGTAAATACGGCTGGATAGAAACTAAGGGACCAATTTAGCGAAAAATTACATTGTAAATTGAAATCCTCTTAAAACTTGTTTTGAGGAGAAATTTTCCAAAATAAGAAAAAAAATGTTTTCTCTAGACATAATAAGGAGTAAATGTTCACATTTTTAGTTGTCTGGCTCCATTGGTGCAACCCATACGCGTGATATATACGTACATACATAGTCAGCCAGACCAACTAAAAAACTGAAGAAACCTACATGGACTGTCTCGTTTAAAGGTTTCTTATTTCATCATCAGTCTTTTAACGTCGCTCGTTGGACATAGACCTTCCCCAGGATTAGCCACACTTCTCTATCGTGGGCGTCGCGGAGCCAATACTTTCCGAATTTGTCTACTTCGTCTCTCCATCTAATATTCTGACGGCCTCAGTTGCGCATATGATCTCGGGAAATCCATGACGTGAGACGCGATGTCCATCAGTTGTCTGCCATTCTTGCAACATGGCCAGCCCGCTGCCATTTGAGATTTTTAATAGATTCTATGATGTCCCTGACTCTTGTCTTTTTCTATACGTACTGGGTTGTCTGGTTTCAGCTCCATAAGTGACTACTGGGACGATGCATTGGTTATACACCCTTCTTTTTAGGATTAATGGAGTCTTCTTATTTTTAAAAGTTGAGCTTGCTCTGCCAAAGGCTTGCCACCCTAGTGTGATTTTTCGCTTGATTTTTTCTTTTTTTGAGGGTCTTTTTCATTGTCCTAGGTAGATGTAGTGATTTACTCTCTCTAGTTCTGTGTCCTCGATTTTCTAATATGGAAGATGAGCCTGCTTCTTTTTATTTATTTTCATTCGATGAAATTTCACCAAACGTTATAATTCCCTTTTTTACCATCATCTCAATTTATAAGTTGTGTTTTATTGCAACATTTTACTCGGACCATTTAATCTTCGGCACTGATTAAACGGAAATAAGTCTTTGCTGGGATTCGAGCTCACACCACAGGAATCTCATCGAACACTAATTCATTATTTCCAATCAACGCACTTTACATACTGCCGAACAGAGACCGAGGAAAAGCATTGTGATAAAAACAAATGAACTATTATTATTGTCATTATTTATAATGATAATAATAATAATTATTATTTATAATAATAATAATAGTAATAATTATAATGATAATAATGATAATGATGATAATCATAACAATAATTATAATCATTATAATAATAATAATATGAAATAGTCATAAAATTTGATAATAATGAGCCTGCTTCTTCTTTGTCGTCAAAAGAAAAAAAGAAACACACGTAAAATTAGATACCCATTGTATTTCTGTGTTCTGCCTTGAAGACACTCATGGCAAGGTTCCAGCGAACTGAATTCGATGTTAGTTTAGTCGGAAACACGTATCCATGATTCGGGCGGTGAGTAAGCCGGCTTTTCCCCTCCCCTCCCCCGCCGGTCACACTTGTAGAGTTTCTCTGGCCGATCTTGAGTGTCGTGACGCTTCCTATCTCGTAAGTGCAGCCGATCTCTGCTGTTCGATCGAACTGGGTGTGGTTCGTCGACGCTCGGCGATGACTCACTCGTGTGCAGCCATGTCCAGATCCATAAGTTTGGAAACTGGATCTGAAGTTATTTAATGCAATTAGCTGAGTCATCGTTCTTACCAACAATAGTATCACATAAATTATCCGAAACCAGTGCACTTAACTTTGTGGTTTTGATTTCTGTGTTTTGAATGGTGTACGCCCCTGGCATTGTGAACGTTGTGTTCTTGAATGAAGCATTTTCAGGACCAGTATCCCAATTTTTGTTGTATTTAACTCTCCGGATTTCCAACTGATGTTTGAGGTTTTAAGAGAGGCTATTGGCATTATTCCATGGGTTACTCTGACTAGTATCCTCATCTTTGTTGTATTCAATTATGCAGCCTTCCTTATGTTGTCTGAAATCCTGAGATAAAGTGTTGCCATTATTCTATGAATTATTCCGACTAATATCCTCACCTTTGGTGTATTCAATTCTCCGGACTTCCTTGTGTTGACCGAAGTTCTGAGATGAAGTATATCGTTATTTAATGAATTATTCGGACTAGTATCCCAATCTTTGTTGTTTGGATGCTTAAGCTCTGGCGGGTGGACTTTCAGCCTTCATAAATTCGTAAATTGTCTGGGGTTCTGGATGGAGTTCTTTAATATATGTTTTTTGTTTGAAAGATAAAAATAGCAGAAAACGTAAGAAAATAGATTGTAATGTATTTTTCAGACCAGATTTTGGCAAAGTTGTTAAAAAGGAGAAACTAAATTAAACTTCTTATCTTTCGTTCAACTTGGATAAAAAAATTGTGAACTATATCAATAAAAAAATGTTGATGAATATTAAAACTGATAACAAAAAAGCCAATGGTTGCTTTTTGTATTCCCTCAACACTTCATTAAAATTCCGATTTGCCCTTTTTCCCCCTCTGGTTGAGATAAAGCTTGAGACATAACGTGATTTGAAGTATTTCGCACATCTATCTATCTATCTATCTATCGCAGTTAGTTCATATTTGTGTATGTATGTATGTATGTATGTATGTATGTATGTATGTATGTATCTATCTATCTATCTATCTATCTATCTATCTATCTATCTATCTATCTATTTATCGCAGTTAGTTCGTATTTATGGATGGATGGATGTAGGTATCTATCTATCTATCTATCTATCTATCTATCTATCTATCTATCACAGTTAGTTCATATTTATGTATGAATGGATGTAGGTATCTATCTATCCATCGCATGGCTTATCTTCGCAGAAAAAAATTTGGGAAGGAGACTACCGTGAAGGACTGGAGATCAGATGAAACACCAAGCTTACGGCGCTGCCTTGTATACCCGAGAAACATTGTTAATATGAAAGTGACGATGATAGGTGCTCTGAGATGAGCTCCCAAAAGATCCATTTTTTCATCTTCAGTCCACCCCTCAACCGAACTTATCTCTGACCCGACCCGTCCCCTCTTCGTAAATGTTTATCCGCGTGACAAGTGGTGGTCCGATGGCGTGCAGTGAAGGAATTCAAAGAATCTTCCAAAGTAACCCTTATTTATTCCGGGTTATGGGTAAGAGAGGAAAACATCTTCATCTCAAAGGACAGCCTACGGAGCACGCCCAAAACGAATATGAACAAAGATCTACATGCAGGCACGGATCCAGGGAGTGTTTCTGGGGGGTCCAGTTACAATTACGATTTAAATAGCCCACGACCTTTTATCAATAAAAACTCCAGATAATCCAAAATAGTGAGGAATGGCCCGGGCACATCCTTTAAGAATGGCACTTTTTTTAATTACAAATTAATTATTAATTATCAATACACCCATCCATCACCAGAAAACGGCCGTAATTAACAATTGTAATTAATATTATCAATTGTTAAACTTCTCAGTTCCCTTGTGCAGCAAATTATCACTAATTTTTTTATTGCTATTTTTTAGAAAATTTAAAACAATAGACTAACTCACGTACTTATTATGATCTGATTCAAAATGCAATACAGGTCTGGTTAGTCACTCAATAGAAACCGTCACCTGGCCAATATGTTCTGGTGGTATGCACGTCGTATTGGGAGTGATCAATCAAAAATTTGAAAAAGGGTGATCAATGAAAAAGTAACTTCTCCTGCCTTTTGATGGGCAGTGATCGCTTGAATTTTCAAAAATCAAGCGTGAATGCAGCTGGAAACATACCTGAGGACCAATTTAGCATAAACATGCATTGTAAAATCCGACCCTACCCTAAAAACCTAAGGGGGGACTTGAAAGAAAGAAACAAAGAAATTAGTTGACATAATAAGGAGCATGTGTTTAAATTTTCAGCTCGTTTGCTCAACTGGGGGGGGGGGGTTATTCACTGTCCTACCACAGCAAAATATGACACAAGGTCGAGCTTAACCTGGGAAGAATAGGAAACCATCCGCCCAAAATGGTTTCGGTTTGCTAAGCAACCAAAGTAACCTCCGCCACAAAAGCGTCCACTTGGGGACCTTCTCCGTTAAGTGCAATGGAGCAGTGCTGCACCGAGGAATCTACTGTCCCACCACAGCGGAATTTGACACAAGGTCGGGCTTAACGTGGGAAGAATAGGTACCCCCTTCCAAAAATGGCTCCAGCCGACGCGACTTCGATTGCCAAGCGACCGTAGAAGCTAAAGCAACCCCTGTCACAAAAACTTCCGCCAGGGGACCTGCTCCTCCAAGTGCAATGGAGCAGTGCTGCTCCGGGGAAACTGACCCCCTGCAGCTGGGCCAAGTAATGGTAGGAGAGCCCAAGGACGAGTCCAAAGGCTCCCCGATGCGCGTAGCAAAGCGCAGCCTCAGTAAAACCTCATTGGCTAACGCTTTGCACCGGCGCACTCGGTCTTTGATGCCAACCACAACACAATACTACACTTTGATCTCGTAGCTCAACTGGGATGACGTGTTCACGCGATACATACATATATAGTCAGCCAGAAAGACCAGCTTATAAACTGAAAAAACCCATAACGATGTCGACAGTTTTGGAGGCAGTTTTTGTCGACATTTTCCGATAGACTTATGAACCAACCTTAGAACTTTCCTATTCTGTTTTGATTTAAAATACAAAATAAAAATCATATCCTTCCTTTAAAACTACATATAAATTTTTAGCGTTAATTTTAACAAAAATTAGATTATTTGCAACATGTCCTATCGCATATTTCATGGACTTGCTCCCCCAGCTCCTAAATTTCAAACTTGGCCACGCCTCAGATCCCAAGAAATCATGAATTAACCTTTAAAAAAAAAGTTACTAATTCGTCTTTAATCTAATATAAGTAAGATGTCATAGTCTTATTTTTTCGTAATTTCTCTTACTTATAGGTTTTGTTTAATTACTTTGATTATTTTTCTCACTTTGTCAATTCTAGAGTTGTAAAGTTACGACTCAAATGAAAGAGAAAAATACCATATCAAATGTTAATTTATTGATTTTTGATTTTTAAAAATTTTTTCGTTTTTCATGTGTTTATTTGTATAAATTGTTCCGTTTGGACCTCACCCAGCTCCAAATCACAGATCCATCCCTGATATGTATGACGCAAAGATATCTAACCCAATCAAATAACAAGGATTTTACACGTACATGAATGTGCTGAATTTTTTTAGATGAAATAATATCATTATATAAAGTTTAGTGCGAATTTTGTCCTCACCTTGGTTCATTTTTTGGACTCAACGTTTCGGCCGTTGTACCGTCCAGCCATCTTCTGATGATGAATGGGTGTATTTTCGATCATCAAGACATCAATTACGACCAACAACTGAAAAAAAAAATCAACCTCACCCAATATTGAATAGCGGAATGTACACGTTCTGGACGATCACCGAGAGGGTCCTTCCTTATCACCTGAAGACGACCGTAGGGTACAACGGTCGAAACGTTGTATTCAAAAAACGAACCAAGATGAGGACCAAAGTCTGCTCAAAACAGTACATTGTGAATAGAGTTGTGAAAAATATGTTCAAAGTTTACACAGTCACACATGACTTCGTATTGAGATCAAAGATTTCATACTAATACAGGTATACATTGATTTGTGCAGTTAATCCGTTGCAAATCATTCCGTACGATTCAAAACCGTACACTCCAATGTCTTATGGTTTAAAGAATTTTTGTTTCCAGTTTATACTTGGATACGTTAATTTGTACATCAATACCATAACCATACTACAACAAAACCTGCACTAATCAAACCCGCCCAATTTCAAGATATTCCTGTTGGGCAAACGATTCCGTAGCCTGCTTCTTAAATACTGAATGGATTTTGATCTGAAATGTTCACTGTATAATGCTTGGTCTACGTGATCTATGACGAAGTTTTGGAGTACGTGCATAAGCAAGGACGGACATTTTATTACGAAATGGATATTTGTTGTGTAAAACAGAGGTTGCCAACCCTTTTTTGGACTGCAGGCATGTTTAGTATTGACCATATTCTTGTGGGTCGGCTGACAGGGCAGTGGGAGTTTGGAGTTTCAAAACCCAGCTATAGGTGATAAGTCACTGGTAAGTGGTTAATACACTCAATATCATTTCTAAAAGAGTTTATCGAACGAACTATAAAAATCGAATATCAAGATCCATGAGAATTAATTCTTTTATTTATTTATTTTTTCTGCAAAGAGTATAGCTGACTCGTATAGTTTCGTATCATCAAATAAAAAAATCGTTTCCTCACGGCTCGGTAACATAACCTTCGTGATTTGTTACCGGTCCGTGGCCCAGTGGTTGGGAACCACTGGTATAAAATTGTTATTTTTTTTTCTTTCCATAATAAGACCATTGTCTTGACAAATCTATATTTGGACAATGCAACAGCAATGAACATAATCTCGTTAAAAAAGTCTCGAAAACAACAAAGGTGATGAAAAAAGCAAGAAAAATGTATATAATAACGAAAAAATAGGTATCCGCCTCCCGCTTTCCGAAAGTTTGCTTTACGCCATTTTTCACTTTAACGAAAGGAAAAAAGCGAACAGTGAAAATAGAGTTCTGAGTTTGTTTTGCAACCAGCCATTACAGAGGCAGCGCGTATCCTCTTCCTATTTACTACAACCCGGTCTCTTGTGCTTCCCACTACGCCCACCTCCGACGACTCAGGCTAACATACAGTTATCACTGTTTTTGCGATCTGGGAACGCTCAAAAATTTCCCCATCTACATTGATGGTGATTATCTTTCCATTTAACGCCTTTTCGACTCACAAAATATTTTGTTTACATTTGGAGATATAGGGGGAGTGACTCTTCATGTATCCACCCAAAATTTTCATTGAAATTTTGGGGCAGATCCCTTACAATGCTTGTAGCTATTTGTCTGGAACATACGATACCTCCAACAGTTCTCTTTCCATGTGATATATCCAAAATGAATTTCAATACAACTTTGCAGAGGGGGGGGGGTGCAAAAAAGGGTTAAGAAAAAAAATGATAAAATTTTTGGATGGATCTATCAATTGGTTTTGATTGGGATATTCTTTTTATATACGAGAGTATCCACTCACGTCTGTCAACACAATATCTCCAGAAGTTCTCAATTATTTTGTAAGAAAATTTTCTGGAAAATAAGCCAAAGAACAAAGTACGAAATGATCAAATTTGAGGGCGGATCCAGTAATGTTTTTTCTTTTTCTTGATTGAGTCATTATACGGCGTAAGCATAGGCATGTGCTCTTTGCGTGCTTTCTAGTTTAGACATGTTTTCTCTAGATGTCCATTCGTACTGTTATTTTACCCCCTGATCAAAATCATTACTCATCCACGTTTTTTTTTAACTACTGCTCGTATAATCTTTCTTTTTATTTCAAAGTGTTTACGTTCCAAGGACACATTGGGCACTTTTCAGTGACTCATTGCTGTCTGATTTGATTCATAATCGATCCGTATAGCTTTCTTCTTTCCACATGTTGACAAATCGATTCGCTTTTCTTTGTGGATACGTCTGTGTAGATTTATGAAACCACAAAGAAGTTATGTATCTACTTTATCATCATCATCATCATCATCATCATCATTTTAGCGTCCGTCGTTGGACATAAAACCTCCTCTTAATTTGCCAGACGAACCTCTGTCATGGGCGTTTCGGAGCTTGTAATTTCTGAATTGGTCTTGGTCTTCACGCCATCTTTCTTTCTGTCGGCCATAATTTCGAATATGAGTCGTGATGTCTGGTGGTTGTTTGACATTCTTGCAATATGTCCAGCCCGTTGTCATTTGAGTTTTTCTAATGGTTTCTATGATTTCTCTTGTCTTTTCTCTAATATACTGCGCTGTAAACCCTATGCCAAAGACAATGCCATTGTCAGGGATGGATCCAAAATCTTATCGATTCTTTCGTAGCCATCACTACACACAATTTCATCGCAATTCATTCAGAACTTTTGGGGATACCATGTGGACAATCATGAGCGTATACGTAATGTATTGAGTACAAAAAAAAAAAAAAAAGGAATAGCAGAAAAATCTCTCAATAATAATAATATTCAAAATTCCTGGACTTGCCCTCAAAGTTTTAATCTTATCTTTTCTACTCCGTTGCCCAACTATCCATAAATTGTCATTGAAATTCATGGAGTAATTTTGGAGATATCTTGTGAACGGACAGACAGACAGGAAGACGTGACCGAATACATATACATCTCCGGCTTCATTGGGAAAGGTAACGAACAGAGTGATTTTCTTGCTTCCTTGTCCATAACCACAGAGTCTTCCACTTAAAGATAAAAGGTTTGCTAATTAAAATATCTCCTACCCACCATTTGAAACAAAAGACTATTCTGCTGAAACATTATAGAAGCAGTGTACACCCTTCTCTTCTCTCTTCTAAATCCCTGTCTCAAGTACTTCCCATCACCTTAGTCTCAAACGACTCAGCCTAACATAACGTTATCACCAAAGTTAAGGTCTGGGAACGCTCCCAATTTTTCCCATACGAATAAATGATGATTCCTTTTTTGCTTTACACCTTTCCGTATTACAAAAGTTTTTATTTTATAAGAACACTTCATGTTCGAATACTGGGGGGCTTATATTGAATTATTCTTCAATTTGATACCTCTGCCAACGAAATTGGACGAGGTATATGTATTTACTCATGTTTGTCTGTTGGCCCACTCAGTATCTCCGACAGTTCTCGATAAATTCCTATGACATTTTGTTGAAGGGTGGGTCATGGGCTGAGGAAGAATTGATTAAATTTGAAGGTGGATCCAGGGAATTTCCCTGCCCTAATTTCAAATCACGACCAAATGGTTGGTGGGTGGCTCTCTTGCCAACTGAGGCAAACTGACAAGTCTTACATATCTTCAGAAATGCATGCCATAATCTCTCTCTCTCTCTCTCTCTCTCTCTCTATATATATATATATATATATATATATATAAATTTTAATCTAATTCTGAATTGAAAATTAACACTTCATGATATTAACTTTATTTTATATAAGTGATAAAACTTTGAGAATTACGCCATGAAAAAGACAAAATGATAATTTTTCAAATTTAATTAAAAACGTTAAATCATTTAGAAGTTCGTCATTCTCGTAAAAATATCGTTTCTTCATTGTTTTCATGAGCGAAATCCAAGGAACAGAATCTATTTTAGTTAATTTTAAACACTGCATTCTAGCGGTAACATTAAAAGTAATTACATTGGAACTAGAAATAATCAACCACTCTTGATAAAAGGACGAACCAAGAAATTTATGTCGAGTGATTTCTCTCCTAAATTTATTGTCTTCCATAGGAATAGACCACTCTGGTGGATGGGGAATTTCTGCGTAAATAAATATATCACTTAGATTCAGCCTTACTGACTGTCCGTAGTTCATAGGTTGGATATCGGCCTCCGGGTCTGAAGCGATGGTTTCGATCCTGCCTCGCGATACTGGATGGGATAATGGAAAGTCTATAGCCACACTGAAGAGATGTAATACATCGAAACAGCTGCCTGTAGATGACACAATGATATATATATATATATATATATATATATATATATATATATATATATATATATGAGTGTGTGTGTGTGTGTGTATTTGTGTGTATTTGTGTGTATTAAAATGCATGAAAACACGCTAGAAAGAACGTGTGATGAACAGAACAAAAAAAAAGGCAGAATTATCGTATCAGTTCCTTTGGCAGTCTAAGAAAAGGGGAGTTAAGTGAGAGAGATCATTCGTAGGCATACATAGCATTAATGATTAAAACCAGGAAACCTTCAAACATGATTGGGTAATTGTAGAATATGTCATTCAAAAGTTAATGGGCTGGTTATTCTCAGAATCCACGGAAAACAACAGAAGACCTGCTGACGAGTGTGAGAAGTACGAAATGTTTACATTCACCGGGTACATGTCCTTGTAAATATTATTTTTTATACATTAATAGCTCTATTTACTGTGCTAAATATTGATCACAGTGGATAAAAATCTACCACGGATAAGATCTGTTTTTTCTATATGCATTATTTATATATATATATATATATATATATATATATATATATATATATAATGTGTACTTTAGAGAGTGAGACAGACTCGGGAGTGAAGTGTTTGGTGGTAAGGTTTATTAATCCTTATATGTCAATAGTCCATACATGTTTCGGGATTCTTCCCATCATCAGTGGTGTGTGTTGTCTGAGTGTGAATTAAAATGTACCATGTGGAACCAGAGTCCACTGCCAGGGGCTATGCATTGTGGGTAAGTTTTACAGATTTGACTTACTGTTAGTGTCACGCTTATTGAGTGTTCACCCATATGAATATTAAATTCCTTGTGTCGGTTTTAATCTAACACAACATGCGAACCAACACATGATATCATCTTTCAGAATGCTAATTACACACACACACACACACACACACACACACACACACACACACATATATATATATATATATATATATATAGTCTAGAAACCTTTTCAGTTGTTTTACTTTGTTATTACGGCACAATCTTTAATTTTCTCTTGTGATCATCAGTTGTTTACCATGTGATTGTTTCGGGAATTTTAAAAACAAATCAGTTGTATTACATGACACCATAGCAGTGTTGAACAAACAACCCTCTTTTAGTTATGATTTTATTATATAGATTATATCACACATGTTGTTTGTTACTTCATACACCATATTATCATCATATATTGTATATGGATGTTATTTTATACAACACATCATTTAATTCTTTGAAACAGGACTCACGTTACCTAAAAAACATATTTAACGATGAGGGATTAGTAAGTATAACAACAGATTTGACTTACTGTTTGTGTCACGCTTATTGAATGTTCACCCATGTGAATATTAAATTCCTTGTGTTGGTTTTAATCTAACACAGCATGCGAACCAACACATGATATCATCTTTCAGAATGCTAATTACACACACACACACACACACACACATGCACACACACACACACACACACATATATATATATATATATATATATATGTGTATATAATGCAAAAGTTGTTGTAATCATCTACAGTCAGAATGGATATAGGAGTAGAGTTTGACCCTGTTGCAGCCACGCTTGTTTAAATTTGTTTTCTTCAGGTATCCACTCACATGCACTTTTACCCCCTTGATTAATCATCCCCAGGTTTATATTTCTGGTCACATTATCTTTCTTGTTTATCTCGAGGTCTATTCATTCCAAGAATTCACTGGACACGTTTTAATGACTCATTGCTGTCTGATTTGATTCACATTCGATCCGCAACACTTTCCTCTTTCTACCTGTTGACAAATCGATTCGCTTCTCTTTGTAAAGACGTTGGTATAGGTTTGAAGATCCCAAAGAAATCATCCATGACTCTAAAGTCATGTAAGCAAGCTGGTGTCCTGATTGGTTACTCATCAATTTTGCGGACACAATATCTTGTTTCAGAACCTGTGAAAAAAGAACTAAGTACAAATAATTATTATTTGTATATAGTAATACCTCGCCTTTCCGAACAATTTCGTTCCTATCAATGGTTCGTAAAGCGGAAGATCATTAATTAAAATATGATTATTCTTACAAAAAAATGCATCTTCTATCGATTGATGTTTATATACAAAAACGCATCTTCTATCGATGGATATTTACACGAACTTGTAACAGTACTATTCACTGGAAAACTTTTTACTGCGTTTGAATCGAATAAAAATAAGGTTTTATATAATTGAACTACCGTAGACACTAAAGGATGGTAAAGTGTCGTATCCTTCTTTTATACGTGCGTATTTTGCATGCTTATTCATGTGTTGGCTTGAGTGTTTGTTTGAGTGTTCCAGCGCTCCTGGTACTACCGTTTTGTCTACAAACTTGAAAATTGGCATCAGTATTCCACTAGACCCCCTTTTGAAAATCCTTTTTTTTCTCTCATTTTATCGGAAAAAAAGAAGCCTTTTTGACATTTTTGGCTTTATTTTGACTGGGTTATTGATTACACCTAGATTTTGGAGAATCTAGATGTTTCTCATAACCCTGACCGAAAATGACAAAAGGCTTTTTCCAGAATGTTTGAATGTTTTTTACTCTGTTTTGAATGCTTTCCCGTGAGAAACACCAGTGATGTCATAAACGGAATTTATTCTGATCATATTTATTCTTTGATTGAATTTTGTTGTATATGACTTCAAATTTTTATGCTACGGTTGTTCAATTATTGACTTTGATGGCGAATTTCTATTAAGTTTAAGATTTTATTTCGAAGTTTGCAAAGCCAGGAGTTTGTAAAAGGAGATATACCTGTTCATCAAGTGCCGGGGTCGCCAACCTCATTTACACCACAGACCGGGTTCAATATCGACTATATTCTTGCAGACCATCAGTGGTCGTTAATCACGGTCGGAAAATAGTGATATGTCATCTAAGTCACTAACAAGTGGTTAAGAATACACTATTCTGTTTCCAAAAAGGGTTTATCTAATGAATTTGATATTAACACCCATCCGGGGAAAAACATCACTTGGAAAGAAAAAAAATACGTTCATTATTTACTGAAATGCTCCTTTGTCTTACTCATTCAATCTTTACAGTTTGCCAGGAAAGTTAAATATATATCCTAGTGTTGAAAGGTGTGATTGGGTACGAAGAAAGGTGCAGCTGACTCATATTGTCTCTAACCGTCAAATCATTTCGTTTCCTCGCGGCCCGGTTGTTCATGCTTTGCGATCCGGTACCGATCTGCAACCTAGTGATTGGGGGACCACTGAACTAGAGAATCAAGTAGTAGCATGGCTCGTTTTATTAATCTGTGACCAAACGATGTAAGGTACACACCAGGCATTTGCAATGTAAATTGGTTATAAAATCTAAATAAAAATGATAGTCACCAAAGTCCAGTGAAATATTAAGAATTCATTTTAATTTGGCAAGATTGTCGTCTTACTTACCTCAATAGCTACTCTCCACCGTCTCTCTCTCTCTCACTCTGTCTCTCCTTCTCTCTCTCTCTCTCTCTCTCTCTCTCTCTCTCTCTCTCTCTCTCTCTCTCTCTAAGTCGTCCCTTGTCTGATATTTGTACACTGACTCATAAAACGTGCTATTCACAAAGAATTGCGGTTAAACTTCGTACTACATTCGGCCTGCGCCTAGTTTTTATTTTCTTGAGGTTCAGAATAGCATGTTCTATGCCATCGAATATCGAAAATCTAATCTGTAACTTGAGTCAATATGTGTGTGTATAAAACTATCGTTTTCTTGCACAATATGACATTTAATTATTTTAATTGCAATTAGTCTTGGGATGCCTCGTATCCCTGTACCTATGACCGTCACTGAATCACAGACTGACAAACTGAAACAAAATTAACCGATTTAGCTTTTTTTGAGCTTGATGTAGCTCCTTTTGGGTGTATTCAGCTTTAATAAGTCACTGATTGGCAGATACTGAAACTTAAAGAAAGAGGCTTTTAAATGAACTGTCTGATAGACGAACGGGCTTCCAAAGAAAGGGGCTTTTGAAGGGATCGATGAGATCGAGCTGGCGCATCTATGGTCTGACTTTCAGGCTTATTTTATTAGATGAAGAGTTGCCTACCGATATTGAGTTCTAGCCAGTATTTTCTTTCCTTTTGAATGATTTAGTTGCTCTTTAGTGTGCTTTGGCCATTTTCAGCATTCTTTTGGCTAGTTTTTGAAAAATCCTTTTTTTTTTTAAGCATTTTTTGGCCGTCGGACTAGCATTTCTTTTGAGTTGTCAACAATGTCCCTCGTTTGGGAAGGGAAAGATCTGGATAGACTAGTCCAGAAATCAACGGAAGGGCCTTTATCTCCCCATGGAGAAGGCAGGTTGATTTTTCCAACCCCCCCCCCTAGTTTTTCTGTTGGAAGGGAACATGTATTTTATAGGCCGTCAGCATAAAAGAGAAGGAATGAGTGTGAAAAACAAAAGTAAGACAAAAAAAAAACGCTAAAAACACAAGAAGCACGGGTTGACACCCCCCCCCCCTCTGACCCGAAACCCCGTCAGATACTAAAAAGGGATTGCAGTGGTGGAGGGACTATACTTGTAAGATAGGCTGAGATAATAGGGACGGGGGACAAAGAAAATTACTAAGGGAACAGAGCTATAAAAACAGTAGCCCCCCCCTCTCTCTCTCGGCCCCTCCCGCCCTGCCCTGAAAAATAAAAAAGAAACGGAGATAGGTTCAAGTGTTTGCAGCCATGATAAAACTAAGTATTTTCCTTTCGGTGCTGACTCTTGTTCAGTGGAGACATGACAGATGCTCACGAAAACCTGTTGGTATTTTCCCGCTGTCCTTGTCACTAGTGTTCTGTTCAGTGTTGCGAAGTTCGTTTTTTTTAAATTTATAGCTAAAACTGTCTTTAAAAATGGCTAATGTTTTTTTCAATTCCATTTCCGGCTAAATTTATAGCTAAAAATGTCATGTGTACTCACTAGTTGAATAAAGTACTATACACTAAAACTTCGGAACAATTTATTTCCTGCATCTCTTCGTCTTTCGTGTGGTTAGAAACCGTCAACCCAAACTCTCAACACAGTTGGTCTGGCTTGCTGGCAGGCTCGCATCTATGAAGCTAGAAGGCTACAGATTATTGGAGGCCTTTGGACTCGTCCTTGGGCTCTCCTATTATTACTCGGCCCAGCTGCAGGGTCTCAGTTTCCCCGGGGCAGCACTGCTCCATTGCACTTAAAGGAGCAGGTCCCCTAGTGGATACTTTCGCAGGTGACGTTGTCTAGCCATTACGATGAGCTTTTCAACGGTAACTGCGTCGACTGGAGCCATTTTTGGATGGGTTGTTCCTATTTCTTCCCACGTTAAGCCTGACCTTGTGTCACATATTGCTGCGGTGGGACAGTGATTAAATAGATGCTCCATTGCACTTGGAGGAGCAGGTCCCCCAGAGGACACTCTCGTGACGGAGGTTGCTTTAGCTTCTACGGTCGCTTGGCAATCGAAGTCGCGTTAGCTAGAGCCATTTTTGGAAGGGTTGATCCTATTTTCCCCAAGTTAAGCCTGACCTTGTATCAAATATTGCTGTGGTGGGACAGTGATTAAATAGATACTCCTTATCAAGCCTCGAGGAAACGGCTTTTATACTCCTACCAAAAAATAGAGATGGGGTTGTTCAATTTAAAAAGTAAATGTGTTTTAAATTGGTCCCTTAGTTTATGTCCAACAGTGTACACGCTTGTATTATGAAAATTGGGACTTCGTCGTGACCCAATAATTTTTTTTTTATTGATTACCACCAACATAGCTTTCTGCTGAAAGACATAAGTCATGTGACGGTTTCTATTGGGTGACTAACCAGATCTGATTTGTTTGGTGTTGACGATTGTTCAGCGGAGAGATAACAGATGGCGCTGCGTACGAAAACCTGGTAAGTCCCTCGTTGTCTCTTGGGTTCCGTCCTGTGTTGTCCACTATGGTTCGTTGTTAACAGCTAAAACTGTTTAAAATAGCTAAAATATCCCATTTTTTCCATCCAACTTTATAGCTTAAAATGTTATATATGCTCTTTTAGAGCTCACCTATCGAATAGAGCAATTATATACCAAGACCAAATTATCAATAGAAATTGTACGTTTGCTTTTATCAAACTTACTAGATATGTTTTCTTTACATCGCCAGGTTTTCAGCTATCATAGATATTTATTGGCTAAATTAGAAATATATCAGCCAGATCTAGCCGAAAATTGCTTATTTGGCAACCCTTGTTCTGTTCTTATTTAAACAGCTGAGAAGATGAAAAGATCAAGATACTTGAATGACACTGTCGCTAACGAATATGTTTCATGCTGATTTTCTAGGCAAACATGCCTTCCCCACTCGGAATATTAATGTAACGTAATTCGTTTTTATGCCAAACTAAGCTTCTGTCGAAATAGTTCGAATTCTTAGATGAAGCAGTGTTATCATTTTTTTGTCAAACTTCTATCCAAGTTAGAGTTGTCTTTATTTTTCACCCTGTAGCAACTAAAAGAACAAGAATAAGAACAACCCTCACCTAATTTAGGAGAGTGAACTCTTTAGTGTTTATCACTCTTGCCACCTGAGAACCACCAACCGCTTATTTCTTGAACACGTTATGACGTTGGACGAAGAATTGGACTTTCCCCGGTTCGAAACCAGAGTTGTCTGTCACCTAGACCGGTTGCCGAACAAGACTAAAGAGCCTCGTCTGCGATTTGACTTTCTCCAGAAATTTCATTTTTTTCTCTGCGGCAATGAGAGGAACACATGTGGACTCAATTTGTATTTGTTCAGCATCACTGCGATTCTCTTTAGGCCTTTGTCGGAAACAGAAGCTTAGATCCACAGTAATTAACCTATTAAGTGGATTTGTCCCCGTCTTGGTTTTAATGGCTTATTAAAAAAAAAAAAAACAACAAAAAAATAAAACAAAAACAACAAAAAAATAAAACAACAACCATAAATTCATCGTCTTCTGGCCCCACCCCACGATCTACAGTACAAAGTTCCTTTATCTTTTCCTCACTAGCTTCTCTTCTCAATCTCTTAATCTATATTGTGTGGCTTTTCTTCATCTCTCTTTCTCCCTCTCCCTTGTCATTCTTCATCTCTCTGTCTCTCTCCTGAGGTTTCCTATCACTTCCCCTCTTTGTATTATCTCATCTTTTTTCCCCCACATCCCCGCCTCTTTCTTCATCTATCTGTCGCCTTTTCTCGTCCTGTCTCTCTCTCTCTCATGTGGTCTCTCCTTCAGTAGCCCCCCCCCCTGCCATCTCTCTTTGGTCCACGTTACCGAACATCTTTTGTACATTTTTCTAATTACTCTTTCTGACCTACTTTCATTTATCCCCCAAGTTAATCTTTTATTTTGTCGCTATCAGTACAGCAGTTTTGGTGCTAAAAAGTACATTTTGTCTAGCGGTTATTTGGTTTATGTCGCAGCTCCAAATAAAACGAAGTAATGTTTACATAGCTTTTCTAGTTTATTTCTACCATTGGAGAGCTATATATTATATTACCCCGTGTCTGTCTGCCTGTTAGTATGTCCACACGAAACCCCCAACCAAAAAATTATTTTTTAAGTTGAAAGTATGTTACTATATTGCTGTACGCCTTTTCAGATTATTAGAAGTTTTGTTCTTATGATAGCGCTGTAAATGCGAGTATTTTGCTGAGGTCACATGTTTACTTAATTTTTTCCAAATTGGAGAGGTAAGTGTATCACTACGTGCCTACCCACCTTTCTGTCTGTCTGTCCACTCGATATTTCCAGAAGTTCTCAATGAATTTCAATGAAGTTTTGTGGAAAGTGTAAGTGGAGTGAAGAAAAAGTGGGGTTAAGAAGTGATCAAATTTAGGGTTGGATTCAGGAATTTGATTTTGGTTCTGAGGCATTCATTTTTTTTTTCTATAAAATTATGTATCCGCACTGATCAGTCCACTCGATATCTTTAAAAGTTCTCAAAAAATTTCGATGAAATTTTGTGTGTGGGTGGACCATGGGCGAAGGAAAAAGTGATCCAAGATTTTTGTTTTCGATAGAATTAGTGTACGGCGTTGGCAGGAGTATGCCTTCTCTTTTTATTTTCTCTAGTTGTGATTAGTACAGCATTTTCGGTGCTAAAAATTACCTTCCGTCTGGCGGTTGTTGTTTTTTTAGTCGCAATCAAATAAAACGAAGTAATGTTTGCGTAGCTTTCCTGGGTTTTCTTTGTGTCTCGGGCCGCGATTGACCTGGGTGCCTCAAGTTTGTTGAAACGTGCCACCCTTGTGAAAACAGACACGCGCTCTTTCTTTGACCCAGTTTCATTATCGTAAATACCTTCTGGGTAAAGAACCCCAAGCGACATTTTCTTTCCGAAACAATTTTGTCCACAAGACAAAGAATGCTCAAAAGAGTAGGCAAGAACAAAACACGAAATGAATGTGCTTATGCATGTGAATATTTTGAAAGATGTATGTATGTTCGTATTTACCAATGGATATACATATATATATATATATATATATATATATATATATATATATATATATATATATATATATGTTTGTATTGTGGATGTGAAGTGATATACACACACACACACACACACACACATATATATATGTAGTAAACACTTGCGGTAACGGACTAATGGTGATCATTGAAGCCTAGAATTTGTTGTACCCGTTGGTTGTCGCTCGTTCGGTAAATAAGAAGTATTTTGCTTCATTTAACGAACATCGTTCGGTAATTCCAAAGGCAGTTCGGTTGCCCCTCGTTCTATTTTCGACCTTACCGTTCATCGTTCGGTAAATAATGACACTACTTTAGTTTCGTGGTCCACCCTTTTTCAGGTATTTAGCTAAAGATCAAAGTGTAATATCTACTCAATCAATTTTAAACGTCATTAGAATTGTACTCTCATCATTTTTTTCATGGGAGTTGATAGAATTTAATTTTGATTTTGTCTTGCTTTTAATTGACAAAAAAAGAAGTTATATCATGGCTATATTTTGATAGCTTTCTTGGATGTTTTTCGAAATAATTTACACATGAAGCACACACACATATATATATATATATATATATATATATATATATATATATATATATATATATTACGGAAAATAAAGGTTTAATTGAGCATTATAGTTATCGTGTAAATAGAAGCTCTTTCTAAAACGCCCAGATTTTTTAAAAATCAAAACTTTATACTTTAAAACATATTTCTCGGTCCATTGAATGTTCTTGCCAAATTTTTGTTAAATTCGGTGTGGTTGATTAGAAACCATAAATCAACCACACATAATTATTTCCTATGTGTCCTCGGGCATTTTTCATGGACTTGCCTTCCTAACTTTCAAACCTAGCTACGCCTTCGACCTTAAGTAACCATGAATTAACATTAATTATAAAAATTGTGCAGTATCATCTTTCATCTGATATAAGTAAGATGTCTTCCGCCTTATTCTTTTACTTATAGATTCTGTGGTAAATTTCTCGGATTAATCTTTCCACTTTGCTCTTTCGTTTATTCTTGTGAAAAGTTACGACTCAAATGTAAGAGAAAAAATGCCACATCAAATATTAATTTTATTTTTCGATGTTTGCAATTTGTTTTCATTGATGTGTTTATTTGTATGAATTGTACAATCTGGACCTCACCCTGCTCAAAGTCTTGGATCTATCCCTAATATGTATGACATAAAGATATTTATCCCCATATCGTCTTTAATCTAATATAAGTAGGATACCATAGTCTAATTTTTTTGTAATTTCTCTTACTTATAGATCTTGTGTTTAATTTCTTTGATTATTTTTTGTCACTTCTTGTGTTGAAAAGTTACGATGATAGAGAAAAATATCATATCAAATGTTAATTTATTGTTTTTTGATGTTTAGAATTCGTTTTCATTTTCGATGTGTTTATTTGTATAAATTGTTCCATTCGGACCTCACCTAGCTCCAAATCCTGGATCCATCCTTGATACGTATGACACAAAGATATTTATCCCCACTAAATATCAAGGATTTTACACGTACATGAATGTACTGGACTTTTTGAATATTTCAGTTGAAAGAATATCATTATGTAAAGTTTGGTGCGAATTTTGCTCTCATCTTGTTTCATTTTTTGGACACAACGTTTCGGCCGTTGTACCTTCCAGCCGTCTTCTGGTGATGAATGGGTGTATTTTTGATCATCAAGACATCAATTATGACCAATAACTGAAACAAAAATCAACCCCATCCGATATAAGACGACGGAATGCGCACACTCCAGACGATCGTCAAGACGGGACCTCCCTGTCTCGATGGTCAAAAATACACCCACTCATCATCTGAAGACGGCCGTAGTTTACAACGGTCGAAACATTGTATAAAAAAAAATCAACCAGAAAAAAGCGAAAAAGTCTGCTCAAAACTTTACGTAATAATGTTGATTTATTAAAAAAAAAGTCGAAACATCAATTTTAATTATAATTTTTAACAATATTTCGAAAAAAATTGCTGCTCTTTATCGATGGGGCCTTTCGTCGAGCTGACTTTAGGGTATTTCGATGTTTAGATTTTCTCTAATTTCGAATAGTTTTATCCAGAATCTTTGCAAAAATCGTAAAAAAAACTTGAATGCAAAACACCACTGGACAAAATTTTTACATCCCTGGCTCCACCATCAAAACTATTATTTTGTTATATTTTTGTATAATGTGAGTTAAACAAAGATTTCTTTATGTAATGGGCTATTTTTCTTAAATTTCAAAGCATATTGCGATTATCTAAATATTTTGTTTGAAGTTTTTATCCATATTTGAATTGCAAGGAAATAACAAAGGAAGTCATAAAAAAAAGAAAAAAATATTCAATGTATTTAGAGCAGGTTTTAGACTGTTTTGAAGTATTGTTTACTTTTCTGTCAATAAATTATTTCGATAATACCATTCTAAACGTGTCTCAACCGAAAAAATGATATCCGTTCTTGAAAATCTCCCCCAAATAAAACAGCCGTCGTTACAAATTTGACTCAAACAAAATTGGTTAATTCAATGAATGATTTTCCAAAATTTTGAAAAATAGATAACTCAAAAGGTTGTCGACTAAAATTCCATAACGTCAATTGATGAATCGTCCATCGACGAAAGGTCTGTTGGCAAAAAGCCTTGCCAAGGAAACTCTATTTTGAAAATAAGTTGTCGACGAAACGCTCATTCGATGAAACGTCGACTGCCTGGCGACGAAACGTCCGTTCACTGTCCATCGACGGAAGGTCCGTTGGCTAAAAGCCTCACCAAGGAAAATCTATTTTGAAAATAAGTTGTCGACGAAACGTTCATTCGACGAAACGTTCATTCGACGAAACGTCGACTGCCTGGCGACGAAACGTCGACTGCCTGGCGACGAAATGTCGACTGCCTGGCGACGAAACGTCCGTTCACTGTCCGTCGGCGAAAAGTCTGGGTGTTTTTTCTTGCCATATATTTCAGCTTAACCAATCTAACCGAACTAAGATAACCCACTTTACTATGACGTGACATTTTCTCTAACCTGGTCATGCTGACCTAACTAGCCGTGTTTTTTTTCTATCAAATCCTGAGTGTAGTCTACGTATTCAGTTTAATATCAGTGCCAGTTGGACAGCCTATAATTCATACATTCTTGTATTTCCAAAACTTTTTTGAATAATTCATCTGTAATATTTATTAATTTGAAATCGAGCGTAAAACTATTTAAGCTTCCTAAGTTTTTTTTTAATCAAAAGAAAATTGCAGATCATCATACCGAAAAGATCTGCATTAAAATTTCATCCAAGCAAAATCAGCGGATGATTAATTTTGTACACCAACCTTGACATTCTTGATAGGAATAAAATCATATTACACTAGATGGTAGCTCTTCCACAATATCATTAAAAAGTATATTTAGGGGTAAAATAGTTTTGGTCTTTATTATTCATCATTCAATGAATCAGGGGTGGACAGTACAGTGATCTGGGCCCCTGGACAAAAAAGGTTAACGCCCTTCGAACCCTTTTGCTACTTGGGCTTGGTGCATAGGGCCCTCGGGCACTGTCCTATTTCCCAACCGCTCAGTCTGCCCTTGTGATTAATCTAATAATTCCCTTCACTGTACAGTGTGTCCTGCATAAGATAAGATGAAAGCAATTTCTGTACGGAGGATATGAAAAATTGGAGTTTTATTCACTTAAGGAATAATTAACATTGAAACAGCAAATGCCACAATTTCTGTACAGAAGCTCACATTCTTAATTCCAACCTACATTGAAGAACTATCATTTACATATTGAATGCTTATGAATAAAGGAGAAATGAAAACTAATGGACTGATAACGGAAAGAATAGTTGACGTTTTTGAACTGATTAGTAAAAGATTGCTAAACTCTAAAGGCAGAAGTAGTACAGCCAATCAGCGTATACACTTGATGATTCATTGACAGACAAAGGTGTACCTGATGTCTTTTTTTAGGCGGGTTGCGGGCCTCTAATTTACCAGCAAAGAGGGCATGCATTCCAAATAAAGGAAGAAATCGGGGTATTGTTTGTCATTCATAGCCAAAACTTTCCTTAAAATGGCTCAAATTGGCTGAACTTTATAAGCTTTAAATGCTACTTATACAAAGTTATACTCTGTTAAAGCAAATTTATTGGAAAAAAATAACTTTAAACTTAGACTCCGTAACAAATTTTCAGTAAAAATTGAGCTTTCACGTTTCTTAACTTTTTAAGATTTAATCGGCTTAGGCATGTATTTTCTATCAACTAAATTGGAAAAAATATTATCAAGATCTAGCTAAAAAGTGGCTACTTTGGCAACCCTGGGAGACATTTTTTTTTCATAAGACCATGTGGATGTTGCGATGTTGAAACGTTTTGATTTTCAAGGATCAAATTGCTGTTAAAAATTGACCCGAACTAACACCAGGAATTGAGTTTCTTGTCGACAAGAAAAAGAAAAGGCAACTTAATCTTCTTTTCCTCTTTATGGTTTCACACTTTAAAGTTGTGGACGTTAGCTTTTGATGGTAACTAACGAAAAAGTCTCCCCTCCACAATTACCCTCAATTGAGCCCAATGTCCTACTAATCTAGGCTTAGTTAATATCAAGTCATTGAGAAGTAAACAAATTATGAAAACGTCATTGACAGCTTAACCCAATTACCGACTGAGTGATAAATCTTGCTTTGTGGTCAGGAAATATGAGGCGTTGCCATGTTAGAGGTTTGACGGTGTCTCTGGTGTTGGGGTTGTGGATTCGGGTCTCGCTCATGATTAATTTGTTTACATCTATTTGGATCACGTACATAAATGCTCTTGATTTTTAAGAACTTGGTTCTGACGGGGGAAAACCCAACGAGTGGTGATAATGGGAATAGATGAAAGATACGGTGCTGCGTCAATTTCCCAAACAGGCGGCTTTTGAACTGGGATCGAACGCCAATCTCTGGCTGTGTTGAAAAATACATAACACTGATAGACCACCCGAAATATTCGCTGAGCTTATTCTAGTCTGGCACGAGGCTGCAAGCATGGGGCACCCACTGAAGACATGCTAGCTAACCATGTCCCCAAAGTCATGATAGGCCTCCAAAATCATCTTTGCTTTTGATGATCGTTGTCTTTCCAGAAGTAATTGAATATAACTTTTACTCAATTTTTTTCTTATAAGAAAGCACCGAAACTGTCAGCGTAGGTTTCTTCTGTTTTCAAGCCGGTCTGGCTGGCTGTGTATGTATTGCACATAAAGGCCGCTTCGATGGCGCTAGAAGAATGATAATTTCATTACCTACTCTTTATTATATCTAAATAAATGTGTTTTTTTTTGTTTTTTTTTTGAAATCCCCCCGTAATAGGTTTTTAGAGAGGGGTTCGATTTACAAAGTAAGTTCACGCTAAATTGGTCCCTTCTGTTTGTTTCCAACAGTGTCCACACAAGAAAGGACTTATTCATTTATCCCCTCTATTCCTATTCATATATTTCTTCTACTGAAAATTTTTTGTGTTTATGATAATTCAAAACAGTAATGAATACGGGCAACTTTGAAAAACATACTTGTGGGTATTGAATATTCAATCAACGAACAAAAGTCATTGGTACTTTTGTGAATATCATTATCGTTATCATAACCAGCAGAAGCAGCAACCACTTGAAGTTCGTCATTACGCACAGACCTTCTCCATCGTCCGCTAGTTTGTTTATTTTCGCTTTTTAGTGGCAGAATATTCTGGAACATACTTTTGCTGCCGACTATTTCGCCAATGACCCTGAGGCATCCACTTTGTGAGTCACGGTGTCCAGCAGTTATTAGATATCCTGGCAACATAGCCTGCCCGGTGCAATTTAAGATTTCTAATGGCTTCTTGGATATCTTTGAATCCTGTTTGCTCTTTGTGATCTTACAATACTGGTGTTAAACATAAAAATCTTCCTATGCTGGTGGGTGATTCGTAGTTTGAGAGTTGATTTCCTGGTTGAGTCCCAAGTTCCAGCTCTTTAGGTTTCAATATGGTTGATATTTATTTTACGTTATAAGTTTCCCCGAGCCTCCGAAAATGGCGGCATATATGAAAATATATATTGACACACACTGCATTTTATATACGTAGATAATCGAGATTTGAATCGTAGTGAGCTTGGAGGATGGCGGATTTTTATAATTTTCGTGTTTGTTTTTACTACTTTCTATCTAAAAAAACAAACCATTGTCCTTTATATCCAGCATTTTCATTACGTCATCAGAACATGAAATTCTATTTCATAACATCAGTTGCGTCCCTAAGCGTTACAGAGTACAAATTCTCAGGGCTTGTTAATATACGTGTGGACTGTCATGTGAAGCGCTCAGAGAGGATCCAACTCACTACACTCCCTCTCTAACCATTGCTCTGCTGGAGGCGCCCAACAACGCATATATCTGTGGATCTATGTCGGCTGGCCATGTTACGATTTTTACGCAGGTATAGATTTGTTCCTGTTTTAACACATGCTAGTTGTTTTTGGTATATGAGTCAGCGGTCATCTGGGTAGCGGCTGGTGGGTGGCGTCGTGATCGTTGCAACGGCCCTGCCACATCGATTTACTTTGTAACAGCTGTCAGGTAACCCGGTTGACACATCTTGGATATGAGCGGATAGAGGCACCCCTAACACAATATATATATATATATATATATATATATATATATATATATATATATATATATATATATATATATATATATAAGTATATATATGTATATATTGTAAGTGAAGACGTACATAAATTCTGTGAATGGTTCTTTGTTGTCAATATCCCTATTAAATGACTCATTTTAAATATATACTTTACGCACAAACACACATACACGCACACACACACACATACACACATGCACATGTATATATGTGTGTGTATGTGTAAGTGCATAAAGTATGAATTCATTGGAAAATTTTTTTTTAAATCCATAAGTTACAACGAATGTTCAAATTGGCGACCTTTGACACCGAGACACTTGTACGTATGATGAATACATGATCTTTGGATATTTCTTGAAAGTTTGAGAGCCGATGTCATTTCAGGTAGTCATGATTTCTTTCCACAAGTACTGCCATTATTTTTGGACGGTTTTGAGAGACCACTGACTTCAAATGACCGCGCAAAAAAATGTCCAGTTATGTTAAGTTTGGAGACCTTGGTGGCAACTCAACGGTACTTCGCTTTTCGATCCAACCGTCTAGAAAAGTTTCAATTAAAATTTTTAAAAAGTGTTCAAGTATTTACCTATGAATCTACACTCTTGGTCCAATATATATATATATATATATATATATATATATATATATATATATATATATATATGTGTGTATGTGTGTGTGTGTATTTTAGATTTAAAATTGTATTCGATCCGACATAACGTTTTCATTCAGTGAATATGCCTTTTGGCCAACGCAGCGTAAATAGAAAAACAAACAAACAATTAAATGGAATGCTGCAGTAATCTGGTGTATTCCTTTTGTGAAAACAGGATGTTGGTTCATTGGGGTCTCTAATAAAAATAAAGCATTTATAATTATTCTGTCAGATCAAATATCCATTTCTTTATAATATATATATATATATATATATATATATATATATATATATATATATATATATATATATATATATATATATAGTTCATAATATATTTTCGATTTGTGAAGATGCAAAAAAGAAAGGAATAGAAAATAGATTTTACCCGTTGTTGATGATATTTGATCACAGTACTCCATATTTATCAAAGTAAATAGAACTATCAACATATAAAAATAAGATTAGCAAAGTTATATACCCGATGAATGTCAACAAATCATGCCTAACTCACTCGTCAGCAGTCGGCAATATTTTGTTACATTTAAATTACATATTTTTCTGTTATCCAATGAGGTTTATTTGCTTTTTTTGTTTTTTTGACATGGCCAATAATTATATATTAAGACGATCCTTCTGAATTATCCCCTTTTTCTTTAAAATACTAGTTCAATTGCAGAAAATATTGCAATTTTTAAAATACTCTGTAGAAATTTTTAGAAATTTTAAAGATATACGAATCGGCGAAATTATACTTGATGTCTACTCAATAATCTCCCAGTTTTGATTGAAGGATAGACACGAGAAAATATTTTCAACTTAATGTTTCCCATTTTTGTGCTTGTAAACGTAGGTTAGTAGTTAGTAAATACTATTACTTTAGATAAGTCGTCCTTTTTTTTAATTTCTAATTTTCAAAATTGGCTCAGTCGCCTTTGAGCGTTATGTTGATGTCACACACAAGGAAACATTCAAGCGATGTTCTTCTGTGGGCAGAATGTATTAAAAGTTCCAGTACTTCATTGTCAAACTCCAGGCCAAATCGGAGGCTGGAGTCGACTTTTCTTTACCGTAACAAGAACAATCCTCTCCTGATTCAGGGCAGTAATCTCACTATGTGCTTGTCCCATCCCGTCAGACAAAACCATTATATGAAAGTAACATTTCCCTACTGCAATTTGAAATCTCGACCAAGTTGTCAATAGACAGCTTTCTCATCGACTGAGCCAAACTGACACGTATTACGTATCTGTGAATTTATTTATTACATATACAATAGAAAAGTTGCAGTCGAACGGGATATAGAAGTAGGAGTGGAGTTTGACCCTGCAGCGGTCAGGCTTGTTTTCACAATCTCTCCCTCTCTCTCTCTCTCTCTCTCTCTCTCTCTCTCTCTCTCTCTCTCTCTCTCTTTAAATGATTTCATTATCATACACTAATTTACTCTGGCTGGTGTCCTCATCTTGAATATTATAGTCACAACGTTTTAACCGTTGCGCCCTCCGGTATCCCACGGAGCCGAGAGAATAAAATCGTTGGCTGTCGCAAGTTCAATCCAAGGGTCAGGTATTTTTAGAAAAAATCATATATTCTCTGAGAGGTAGACAACTGACATTACAATGAAGACTTAGCTGATATGAGATATCCTCTGGTACGGACACCGAAATGAAAACAGTATGCCACCGTGGATTGAATATAAGGTTTGGTTTGAAAATCTCAGACGGTAATCAACGGCTGCAGACACACGAAGAAGGCCGCAGGGCCTGACGACCGGAATGATACGTCTGATTCAATCAGATGACAGGGTGATGGGAGTCTGGAATAGTGGGAGAGATAGGAGAGGTTGTATGCCGCCTCGAAGACGGCTCGTTGCAAAACAAACGATGAATTTTTAAATTGAATCTGCTAATTAAATTATGAGACTCCAGTCTTTGAGCGGTTAGTCGAGCAATTAGTTAATTAATGCGTCCAATTATACTAATTAATGTTAATTAGGCTGTTATTCGGTTAAATTATTCGTTAAAATGAATTACGACTTCTTTTCTAATTTAGCTCGTTTCATCTGGAGATTTTCAACGCGCAGAAATTTACCTTGAAATTCGTTTAGCTCCCAACTTGGGCATTTAGCTGATTACAATTATACTCTCGTTATGACAATATTCATTTTCATAAATTACTGACACACATGCATGCACAAATCTCTTTCTATGTATAGTCTAGGTAGCTTTACAGCTTCTTGTGCTAAAGACGTGAAAGACTTTTTTTTCAATTTTTAAGTCAATTATTTCCAAATATCTGTTAATGTAATTTGGGTAAGCTTTTCAAATGATTTTATGTTCTATACAGAATTAGATATCAAGGTAGTATGTGTGAATTTTTATTGTTGGAATCATCAGTCATTTACCATGTGACCGTTCCGGGAATTTAAAAACAAAACAGTTATATCAACATGGCTTCCCAGTGGTGTTGAGTATCTTAATGAATGATTTTAATATTCAGCATTATTTTATAATTTTTAGGACCATGTCATAATGCACGTAGTTTATTATATATATATATGTATATATATATATATACATATATATATATATATGTGTGTGTGTGTGTGTGTTTGTGTGTGTGCGTGTATACATACATATATATATTGTTATATAAATATATATATATATATATAAATATATATATATGGAGGAGCAGTGAGAGGGTCGGGACAGGACTAAAATGGTCTGTTCTCAGATATCAATTTGAAATCCTATTTGGAATGATCTCCCGTTATTACAAGGAGGTATATCATTTGGCCTGCATTTTCGATTCTAGCAGCAGCCCAATTTTCTTTGATTGTTTATTCTATTTACGCTGCCTGCACCAAATGATACATTCACTTTTAAATAACAGGATAACATTTCAAATAGAGTTTCGAAGTTATTAAACGAATTTATGATTATTTCTGTCGGACTACACGTCCATTTCTTGATAATAATATATATGTATAGAATAAGTACATATATACATATATGAATATATGTATTGAGAGTGCACATATGAGAGAGAAAGAAAGAGAGAGAGAAAGAAAGAGAGAGAGAGAGAGAAAGAAAGAGAGAGAGAGAGATGGGCGTCAACTGCCACTTTTCCACGGAGGTACAAAAAGATATATTCCAGGGGTGTTCGTTGTTGTCGGGTGAAAGACTAGGAAGTGCTTAAGCTGTGATTTGACCTAAGCTGTCACTGTCCATTGCGAACATTTGTTCCCCAACCTCTCAGAGGCTCTAATTTTTCAATTCCCCTACCCCCCGGTGAAAATACCTAATCTGGCGGGGGGGGGGGGGACAAATACCCTGTTTACACCTTCTAGCGGACGCCCATGTATAGAATAGATATTAAGTTATCAAACGGCTGTTTTGAACCATTTTACGCAATAATATGTTATTGTTTATCTCCAGATGAATTAAAATTCTGTTTTCGTTGGTTCTGCAACCGAGAAAAAGATAACCATTAGTAGTGATGTTGCTTTATCGCCTTTATCGTCCATGAGATAAGTTTCAAATTTTGGGGATATTTTTCTTAATTCATGAGTCCCAGCAAACTTATACTTTCCTGAAAGTACGTCATCTAGGTTGTCAGGAAATACCGGGTAACAATACTGTTGCTTTGCGTTGCTAAAATGCAGACCAGACAAAAAATCCTAAACGATGGCCTAATTCCACGTGAAGGAATTTTTATTTTAGTCATAACTTCCTTTGTACTTATCAAATTACGTGATGAACAGAGGTTGTTTCACAGACCCGAGAATTCTTAACTATACATTCCAACCATTGAATTTTACAGACCGGTCAGTAAAATACTATCCCTCTTCAGGAATTTCCACGAGACCAATTCTAATCATCATTAAGATATGTGTCAAATATTATGACTTAAGCTGAATAGGAAGTGCCTTTTTCAGTCAATGCCTTACAATAGTGGTCGACCGTTGGCCTAAAACCTTGCCCGACATTCCATCTGCGTAATGTTTTCTAAGCATTTTCTTTCTTTTTATGACGTCACACATTCATAGTTTGTTTTTTTTCATGTTCGAAAACACCTCTCTGTAATATCTTATATGCTAACGTTCCTTCAAGACCAATTCGGACATTCGGACACAATCAAATATCCGATTCAATAAGATAGATATTCTAGTCTATCATTTTTATTCCTTTCTGAGACAGATTTTAAAAAAAGTGAAATAGGTTTTTAGATTATAAGATTAATATCGTCGATTACTCGGCAAGTGAGCATGAATTCGTTCTTGTGGCTGAATATAAGCGTCCTTGTAAATGTCATTGTTTATAAATTTTAATGTAAACAATTGTCGATTGTTTATGCCTAATCGGACGAGATTTGTCTTTCTCGGTGGCATGCCGATAGCATTTCCTTTCATATCCACGAACACTCGTAGATTATATGTCACCATGGCCGGTCGCTGTTTTATTACAAGGAAAGGTTGTCAGTCCGAGAAAGCTCTGAGCACACACACACACACACACACACACACACACACACACACACACGTGCGCGCATGCATATATCTATATATCAATAACAAATAACTACCGTAAGCATGAAGATCATCACACACACACACACACACACATACGCTCATGCAAACGCAAAACACGCACTCTCTTACGCACATACGTATAACACATACACGCACACATACACTTATATATATATATATACTTATGCAATGCTTTTCTATAGGAATTGAGCACTCTGGTGGATGAGGGATTTCTGTGTAATTTAAAATATATCGCTTAAATTCAGCCTTACTGCCTGTCCTCTTCCGTAGTCCAGAGGTAGGATATCAGCCTAAGTGTCTGAAGTGAAGGTTTCAATTCTGCCTCGCGGTACTGGATGGAATAATGGAAAGTCTATAGCCACACTAAAGAGACGTAATGCATCAAAACATCTGTCTTTGGATGACAGAATAATACATATATATGCATGTATATAAATGTACAGTTGCATTACAACGAAACAGCTGTTTGAGGATGACAATTATCATTATCATTTTGCAATCTCACGCCAGTTGCCTGGTGGTTACTGCTGGAGTTTGAGTGATAGCAAGTCTCGTGAAGTCTTCTGCCCTCCTCTCCTCATTCTCATAGACCACAGTAATACTGCGGTTTACAGTTTCACACCGGTTGCCCGGTGGTCATTGCTGAAGACTGAGTGACAATAAGTCTCCTCAGGTCTTCGGCCAACATCTCTTCTCTCCCTCGCCTATCATGCCAGTGCTGTGGTTCACATTTCCGCTTTCATTTTCCTTCCTCTGTTAGGCCATGGCTAACATTTAATGTTGCAGTCTTTATATTGTCATTATATATATATATATATATATATATATATATATATATATATATATATATATATATATATATTAACAACTATTAACTGTCTTATCACAAGGAAGCTTCAATGTCAGATGCATGGAAATCAACAAACACACTTATATCCATACACATATTATTATTTTGCGTAAAGCAAAGAAGCTATTACCATTAATTCATAAGGGGAAAACTTCTGAGCTTTCTCAAACTTCAAAATGGTGATGATGGTATCGTATTGTCGAAGGTATAGGAGACTGGTGTGTAAGAAAAAAAGGAGAAAAGGGTGCACACTGTAAAGACCCCCCCCCGCATAAAAAAACACTCAACGCCATTTCCGCTTTTCGCCTTTATTCGTTAAAGGGAATAAGTGGCCTCAAGTACACTTCCGGAAAGCTTGGTTTATCTGTGTTCAGAATATATTGTGATGTCAAATCCACTTCTAAAGATTATTTCATACCACGAGTTCCGTATAATTTGAAAAGCAGATATTTACGACACGGTAAGAAAGCATAATTAATGCTATGATCTTGGAAACTGGACAACTGAACATTTGAATCAGACCTCTTCTAACAAGTTCGAATATGTATTCGATCGCACCTGTCTGTCTGTCAGTCCAAGCGCCAGTTCGGTTGGCTGTCCGTCTGTTTGTTCACATAATATCTACAATACCATTTTGTTAAGGACTCAAGCATGGGGAAAGGAAGAATAAATTACATTATGGGACAGGTTCATGAATTTATTTACAGTTACCTGCTCTGCATCAAAGCTATATATCAACTGCTCTAACTGACAATAGCGTTGGCTGAAGTATGCACTCTCTGGGTGCCTTCTAATCTTAACGTTAGCAATGTCGAGAGATATTCTCATTATTCTACTGGAAAACTGGTTGAACAAACAGTTAAGGGGCGAATTTAGATTGTAGGGTCGGGAGTAACTGAATATTGGTTGATTGAACTTCTCTGCCTTGTTTATTTATTTATTTTTTTAAATATTTTAGAAATGTTCTGTTTTTACTACGGTGTATGGCAGAGGAATCCGTTTTTTGAGCGCTTCGTAGTTGAAAGATAATTCTTGGCGTGGGCGGTATCATGTGTTCCTTGGTGGGTAAAATTCAAAATTACTGAAGTGAAAAGTACTGAGAAGAAAAATCGGTCATTTGAAGGAGAGATTCCTGGTCTCAAACATCTAAGTCACTATGTCAATACATAGATGATTATTTTAGCAGGTGTAGAGGACAATTGAGAAAAGATAAATGTCCAGAGGGTGCAGATAACAGAGGCGCCAGTCTGTCTGTCAAAAAATTGACGATGACGAAGACAGACGAACGACACGAAAAAAAAAAAAAAAAAAAAAAAGAAAAATGATAAGATGAAAAAAAAAAAAAAAATCCGGTGCAGTGTTGCCAATTTACCGCTTTTCGCGCTAAAATCGGCGCGTTACTTGTTATAGCAGTGCGAAAGAACGGTAAATTGGTGCGCGCATCTTTTAACAGTTTGGCCATTCGGGGATGCGATTTTGACCATTTGGGGGAGATGCAGATTGTTTAGAGTTGGCAACACTTAGCAACGGTAGTTAAAAGAGAGGAAGGATGCAAGTGAATCTCGGTGGTTGACAGGGGACATCCATTGCGGCAAATCAAGAAATAAAATCTACGACCCTACTGTTAGCAGTGGCCTGAGAGAGGAGGGAGAAAAAGAACACCCAAATAGTGGTGGAGGTACGAACCACAGCACTACTGTGGTGGGTGAGGGAGTGATGAAAGGAGAGAAGGGCTGAATACCTGAGAAGACTTATTGTCACTCATCCTTCAGCGATGGCCGCTGGGCAGCTGGCGTGGGACTGCGGATCACAGTACTGCTGTGGACTATGAGAGTGTAGTGAGCAGAGCTGGAGACTTGAGGAGACTTGCTGTCACTCAACCTCCAGCAGTAACCACCAGGTAACTGGTGTGATGATAATAATGAAAATAATATATATATATATATATATATATATATATATATATATATATATATAGGATTGTGTCATCCACAGACAGCTATTTTGATGTACTACATCTCTTCAGTGTGTCTATAGACTTTCCATTATCCCATCCAGAACCGCGAGTCAGAATTGAAACCTCGGACCCGTAGGCTGATATCCTACCCCCGGACTACAGAACTGGACAGGCAAAAGGGTTAATTCAAGCAATATATTCAAATTACACAGAAATCCCCCATCCACCAGGGTGCTCAATTCCTATAGAAGAGCATTGCATATATATATATATATATATATATATATATATATATATATATATATATATATGACGTATTCGTGCTCTGTTTATAAACTGCTTCGTTGTATATACAGTATTTGACAACATTTGTTCTTGTAATAAAATTATTTCTTTCCAATTTGGTTTTCAAGTTATTCCTTATTAGAATAGACAATCATTGCATCAAAAATAAAAACGAAAAATATCGTCCGAAATGCAGCGTAATTCATCGTAATATTAAAAAGTTATAAATCTATACATGGGGAGCGTAAACGCTTCATAGTCTTCTTTCTTCCTTGTACTTTCTATGTTATATCTCAAGAATCGAATTAAAAACAAAAATAAATGACATAGTGTGACGTAAAATAAACAAACTTTCTTTCATTATTAGGGACACTGTCTATTTCCCTTTAACCAGTATCTTTTCGTTTCTCT
Organism: Thysanoteuthis rhombus; assembly: GCA_963457665.1. Classification (NCBI taxonomy): domain Eukaryota; kingdom Metazoa; phylum Mollusca; class Cephalopoda; order Oegopsida; family Thysanoteuthidae; genus Thysanoteuthis; species Thysanoteuthis major. The sequence goes on from OY735230.1 coordinate 39,829,377, forward strand.
TGATTACCGACAAACGCCGTCAATTTATTTAGATCTGGGCCTAACATGAAATTTTCCCCTTTCTTAGAACTGTCGATTCACCTCGCAGAAACTACATTTATTTAGGAAAAACATATCGATTCAGAAATGGAAGAGAAATATAAGTTAATGGGATCAATGACACTGATTCATATTGTTTTTTTTTCTCTCTCTTCCAAATCTCTTTGAAGTTCTGGTTTAATGGCAGACGGTTGAATTCTCATATCTGGCTCAGCATTTACGATGATTTGATTTTTATTGTTGTCTATGCAGGAAATCCTGTTTCGCATAAATACCTTGTTAGAAACGGGAGAAGTAATCTAATAGCTCTTCTGATTGCTGTGGATATTCTTCTACTCTATTATTTCATACGAAATTACATGAGTCTCTTGTACCACTGGTGGCCCGCAGGCCACACTTTGAGAACCACACACACACACACACACACACACACTTATATATAGTAAATAGCTGTTATATCCATTGTTAACTTTGACAAATCAAGTAGTGTATGTATAAGCAGGTTTCCCCGTTTTCTGAAAGTAAAGGCATTCCTATAAGAAAAAAAAACTCTTCGTCGGCCGAAATGGCGTAAAGCGAAGTAACAATTCATATTGATATAAGTGTGTACTTGGAAAACATATTTTGAGCGTTCTCAGTTTCGAAAGATAGTGATTAATGTTGGTGTATGTCGTCGGACGTCGCTGTTGTGGGTGGGAATTACAGTGGAATGGGGGTGGGAGGAAATGGAAGAGGCTGCGCGCTGCCTCTATAACAGTGCTTACGGATGCCTGATAATTATTCCATCGGGTGTAGAAGACAATTGAAAAAGAAAAAAAAGAGATGAATGTACAGAGGACACAGATAACACTGACGCCAGTCTGTCTGTCACAAACTGAAGATGACGGTGACGGTCGGCCGGGTGATTAAAAAAAAAAAAGCCAAAAAGAAAAACAGGAGAAGCGTCATGTCTGCTCATATTTTGTTTATAGTTCAATAAAGTCCCCCATATCACATACCCACCTGAACTTTCAATTCTTATCACGGACATATTTTCGGGTGCATTACGGGTAGTGGAAAGAGAGATCCACCCGATGATTGACAGGGGACATCCATTGCAACAAATCAGCGAATGAAAAAAATCTCTGCCAGTATATATAAATACACACACACACACACACACACACACACACGTATATATATATATATATATATGTAAAACGTGAAATTATATATACATACATATATATACATACACACACACACACACACACACACACACATATATATATATATATATATATATATATATATATATATATATATATATATATACATATATATATATATATATATATATATATATATATATATATATATATATGTATATATATATATATATAAGCAGTACGTTAGTAAAAAGAGAGAATGGATGCACTGGGTCCACCCTGTGATTGACAGATTTACATTACTGTCAATCAACGGAGAAGAAAACATCTGCTTTTATATATATATATATATATATATATATATATATATATATTAGAAAGCTTTACAGCTCAGAACGCTAAACATTGAAATGCTTTTTCAAGAAATTTCTTTGTGTAAATTCAGTCACTTCTCAATATCTGTTTATATAACAGTACTATGTTCAAATTTTCTGTTGTTGGGATCATCAGTTGTTTACCGTGTAACCGTTTCGGAGATTTGGAAAACCAAACTGTTATATTAACATGGCACCCCAGCAGTGTTGATCAAATATCACCTTCCTTTCGGCTATGATTCCAATATGTAACTCCTTCTATACAGTTTGATATTTTGTACAGGGTATTATCATAATGTATTGTATGCTGATATTGTTTTATACTACGCATCATTTTTTTTGAAACAGGGTTTACTTACGTAGGTAATCCCCAAAACATATTTAACAATAATATATTATTATTATTATTATTATTATTATTATTATTATTATTATTATTATTATTATTGAATCTCACACCAGTTGCCTGGTGGTAACCGCTGGAGTTTGAGTGACAGCAAGTCTCCTCAAGTCTCCAGCCCTCCTCTCCTAGTACTCATAGGTCGCAGTAATACTGCCATTTACAGTTTCAGACCAGTTGCCCAGTGGTTATCGCTGAAGGCTGAGTGACAATAAGTCTCCTCAGGTCTTCAGCTAACGTCTCCTCTCTTTCGCATATCATGACAGAGCTACAATTCGTTGCAGTACTTATATCTCTAGCACCTTCCTCAGTATCCGTGCAGTTCCCAGTAGTGCTGTGGTCTGTACGGTCTCTATCCTTCCCCTAATCCCGATCTCCTCCAGTCTCTCCCTCAGCGTTTTGGGGACAGTTCCTAGTGCGCCCACTATGACCGGTACTACCCTGGTTCTCATGTTCCACATTTTCCTTAACTCCCTTGCTAGGTCCTGGTATTTTTCCCTTTTATTATTATTATTATTATTATTATTATTATTATTATTATTATTATTAATGCTCCCTTCTTTACTGTTGAGCACTCTTGGGTAGGGCAACTGGTCCATTAAAAGCTACGATAGCAATGCTCTTCCAACTATGGTGGATGGGGAATTCTGCGTAAGTGAAATATATCGCTGAATTCGGTCCTAATGACCGTCCAGCTCTGCGAAGGGCAGGGGTTGGATATCTGCCTCTGGGTCTGGAGCAAAAGTTGAGATCCTACCTCGTGATGCTGGAAGAGATATTGGATAGTCTATAGCCACACTGAAGAGTTGCAATACAACGAAACAGCTGTTTGTGGATGACACTATTATTAATTATATATTCTGAGTCCACCTGTTGATTGACAGAGGGAATTCATTACTGCCAATCAATGGAAAAAAAACAATCTCTGTAATACAACCCCCCACACACTGCAATATTCATACCAAGGCCAACGATCTTTTTAAATGTGTTGATGACGAAAGCCTCGTTTTCCATTTGTATCTATACATTACTTAACCCAACTGGGTGTTTTGCTTCAATTTGAGCAAATTTAACATTGACATGACCTTATGGGGTTGTAGGTTGTAGAATATGCCCGTAAAAGATGACGGAGTTGTTTATGTATCGATCGGCACTGAGGAGCCTTATCCAATTTTTTGAGTAATTCATTTTAAATTATTCAAATAATTTGAGTTTTTTTTTTAAAGACTCAACTCTTCAAACTTTCAATACAGGGGCGGACTGAAGGGGTCTTCCCAAGTCTTCTAAAAAGCCCTCGGAATTTTCCGGAAATTTTTGTTTATACAGTTTTTCTTTTCGTTGTCCCAACATATGACAACCATTTCTTTCCCTTTAGGCAGACAGGGGCCCATGGAAATGAATTTTACTAATCATTACTGGGGCAAATATTGTGTAGTGCGGTAATGAATTTATATTTCCATGGACTTATCTTTCATATGCGTAAAAATCATGACGGTACAAATATTATAAGTAAAATAAATCATCAAACGAATCAAAGACGGCGATATAATCATAAATGCCCCACCTCTCAATTTGGATGATAGGCCCGTATCAGTTTCTAATTTTCGATTTTTGAAAGACCCTCAGCTGAACAGGCTGGATCCGCCCCAAATCTGCGATCAGGTAAAAAGTCTTTGAAGTTTTTATGTAATATTCATCGTTTTGTCATAATATGAAGCTAAATCAATCAATAAGATGCGTCGGGTCGGTCACCTGCCGTAGCACCATGTTTAGCAAGCTCACGGGAAGTGAGTTCGATCCTCGCTAATCTTTGCTTTTTATGGCATAAAACCAAACGATTCACCACGCCCAACTTGGGGTGACACACGGCTTTAGAAGTAGGCCACCCACCGAGGATCGAACTCACTTCCCCCAAACGTTATGCTCAACCTTACGCTACGGTAGGTGACCAACCTGCTGCTAATTGCAAGCGTAGACACTGGGGAGAATCGACACTTGCCAACAACGCACGCACAAGTGCGTACACACATATGCACGCACACATACACACACACACACACACAAATAAACACATACACGTGCGCACTCATAAATATATGAACGGATCGGGATAAATCAAAAGAGAGTTAAATAAACAGATTTGAGTAAACAGACACATTCGTGCTCGCAAACACGAACACATGTTCACGCACGAACACAGAGGCATGCACGTACACACACACACACACACACACACGCATGCGCGCAAACAAACACAACTCACGTGATCTGCAGCATCACTGATGAAAGCGCAGATGTTTATTTCTATTAAAATGATCCAGTTTCTGTATTTTTTTTTACATAGTAGCACAGCAAAAACAGCATTCCGTAGCGAAAAATGCATATCGTTTGTAAAATGCTCAGGAGAATAAAACAGCCAGTCAAATAATTTGTAACTTGACAATAATAACATCAACAGTTCGGTGGTAATTGTTCATGCTCACTTTGATAATCTATATTACAACGATCCGATTTCTCAAGGGAGATAACCCCGGGCATATCAAAAGTTAATTATTGAATACTTCCCCAAATTTAATTGTTTGCAAAGTTATGACATAAATTCCATAAATAGAAGGTGACTTGACGGACGCTGGAGGTGACCTTTAATTGTTTGAATAAACCTGTGAATATATCCTCCATATTTCCATTGAGTCGTGATACCCAACCTTTTTAGTATTGCGGAAGTCTTAATATTTTATCTCTGTCGACGACGTTGGAGAGCTTTGTGTTTTATCCTGTGTCTTTCCTTCCGTTCTCCTATGTTTCCACCTGGTCCTTCCGTTTGTCTGTCTGTCCATACGATATCTCCAAAGATACTGCTCATATCTCTGGGGAAGTCTTCAGAGACGGAAAGATAAACCATCTGACCCGGAAACTCCTGTTTTGAGGACACTCTGATTAGCAGATAATGTCTAGAGAGCGCTGAACAAGATTTTTATTCCTATTTGAAGAAAAAAATCCCCTAAAAGAGTTTTTTTAAAAAAGACGTTATCTCCTATTCTCTCTCTTCTCAATGAATTTCAATCAAATTTCGTGGAAGGGTGTACCAGTGGTGTCCCTACGGTTGTTGTCACCCAGGGCGGTAACTCAGGGTATCACTCCCAGTGTGGCCAATACGAAATTTTTTTCGCGCTAAATCGACCTCAAAAAATGTGAACCCCCCCCAAAAAACCGCTAAAACGCTCTACAAAATACACTTACCATTTTATGGCGAGTATTTAATAGTTGAAAATGGCTATATCCGTCTAAAATGGCTAGGAAATAGCTTAAGAATGGTTAAAATCGCTGAAAAACAACGCTAAAAGTAGCGATAAATGTTGAATTTTTGCACTGGCAAAAAACATCATGATGTTACTCCTCTGATGGTGTCACCCAGGTTGGGCCACCGCCCACTCTCGTTACATCAGTGGGTTGTGATTTGCGTCTATGGTTCACTATATACCTGGAAATCATTTTTTTTCATTCTGCAATAACTTACTTTACGTAATTTCCTCCTTCGGCTTAGCTTTCATTACCTAAATTCTGTCTTCAAGTTTTCACTCTGTTTTTACGTCGGTCTGATTTACGCCTACTGACAATCGTTGTCCTGTAGGCATTAATTTTTGTTTCGTTGTCCCGTGGGCATTATCTCTTGTTAATCCTACAACCTCTTTAATCCGGCATCTCCTTTGATCTAACAACTTTTTAAATCCGCTAACCCATTTAATCCAGCGACCCCTGACCCCCTCTAAAGAACAGTGGAACCACGAATTTGTTTTCGATTGAAAGATATTTTACATTTCTTTCATACATTCATGCATTTGCTCATGACTGTCCACACGATATCTCCAAAAGTTGTCTATGGATTTCAACAAAATTAGGTTGAAAAGAGAACCACGGACTAAGGAAAAAAATGATTAAAGATTGGGGCGGATCCAAGATTGATTTTGATTAAGTTAGAGTACGACACTGGCAAAATGTATGCGCTCTCTCAGTGCTTCTTAGTTTCCATAATCAAATGAGGAACAAGTTTAATCTACGTAAACATACATAGATAAAGAGAGCTTTATCAGTCGAAATCTAAACCAACTGTCGGTATCAATCAAAACAAAATTTTGAATGGAAACAGCCATCCACGTGATCGGTACACATGTGATAGATATGCCTATCATTCTCTGATTTGTCAGTCAAAGCTGCGATAATTGCATTACAACTACGCCCCGCCCACATTTTAGAATAATCAAGTTGTGCTGATTAAAATTGATTTATCAATAAAAAAAAAGGTAGCAGAATTAACTTTTTGCCAACCAAATTTGGACACAACGTAATGCTAATTATTTTGTAAAATTAGTGTATCTACGTGGTCATAAAAAAAGACAGCATCATACTATACTTCGCAAAATATCCGTCCGTTTGTCCATCCGTGCGTCCGTTCGTCCATCCGTCCGTCCATCCGTCCGTCAGTCCGTCCGTCCGTCCGTCTGTGATCGTAAAACTCAAAAACGCCCAGAGCTATGACCACCAAATTTTATGTGGCTATTAAATGGACCCGGAGAAAATTCTCTGTGAGTTGGCATTTGGAAACAGCCTTCCTGGAAGGTTTTGGGTGGGGGATCAATTTTGCTATGGAAGGTTTTGCTAAATTGGTGCCTTTTTGTGTCCAGCAGCATTAAATGATTATTTTTGTATAATTTACTATTTTACAATATTTCATCAAATATCACCAAAAAGGCTGGTAGACGATCGGTTAGCAGCACGAACAATGGACTCAGCCGTTCGAGTTCAGTACTGTGGCTGGCACTACTGTCCTATATTTTGACAGTTATTTAATCCACTCCTGATTGTAAATTCATTAGTTTTTGAGATTTCTTCCCTCAAAATGTATTCTGGGAGTATCAGTTTACCATAAAAATCTATGCTGAATTGATACCACAGTTTTTGTTCAACAACGTTCATGCTTATCTTGTGATTTCACGAATCGTCATAGGAAAGCACATAGATGATCAGTTAATAAACTGGAAATGGACTCGGCGACTCGAGCTCTAACACGACGGCCACTAGTAGTAAATTCTGTAATGAAAACATGGACACGTCTCACCCTTTCCCAAGCTATGGAAAAAAATGGGGTATGATGAAGCGAATGAGACCCCTTGGGGTGTTCTATCCTCTCCAAATCTATTTTGTATATCTTAAACTTCGAAGAAATATCTACGCAGAGATATACAATACAGCTGAGGCCCTAGGCAAGCGTTATGATTTACTGATTTCAATCTAAATATTCTTTGGATTAGTATATCTCGGAATTTTTGAGATGAGGTATTATTATTATTTCTATTGATATTCGGACCATCGTCATTTTGGTCGTTTTTCATACAACGTTTCAGCCGTTGCACTCTACGGCCTTCGTCAGGTATCATCTGGTAGATGTGGGACGAACCGAACCCTTTATTTATCAGACAGGGGTATATTGACCGTACTCCCCTCTTAGCGTTAGTAGTATTGTTATATTGTCTCACACTAGGATCGAACCTAGAACCATCAGATTACTTTTGTAATTATGTCTGATTTTGTAACCACTGCGCTGTGTGTCCATGTCTTAAGATTTGGTGGTATTCCTATTTCAGTCTATTGTTTTGATTTTTGTCAATTTCAACAACGTTTCGGTTGACGGGTGCTTTCATCTTCCTCATGATTACGAGATTTGATTAAAAAAAAGATTCTCGAACTGCAAGTGTTGTTCTAAATTTGCTCAGATGATGGCGAAATAGACGCTTGTAATCGTGTTGCTAGCATTTGGGAATCAAACGTGGCTGATTTCAATTAAATGTCTCAATTGTGTTGGATTTTATCGTTAATTTTATACTTTGATTTTTTCCAGCTGTCCTGCCCTGCTTCTTCGCAGGCGGACTGGATTGAAGAGCAGAGAGTCATACAGATTATCTGCTTTTGATTTTGAGCAACACTCCCAGTCCTAGTATTCAAAACAAATCAAAACTTGCACATTGCATACATCAGTCTTTGAAAATCACTCCTTTTTTTCTCATTTCAACAAAAAAAACAAAACAAAAAAACATGATAGTTTAGCACGAACGCACTCTCTATCCTGAGACTTGTAACTTGGTTCCTGGACTTCGTGAAACTGTGGTGTCTATGTTGAGAAGATGAGAAAAGTGTACTGAGCGGTTTCTAAAGACCATGGTATTGGACATGCAACCAGGAAAGTCCGAAGAACTTAACGACTGAGATATGTGCAATAATGAAAATTGTTATTCCCAGATTACACTAGGAAAACTGGCGGACTTTCAGCCAAAGTGTTATGATGAAAACCTCAAGGACAAAAATACCATCCCACCTGGTACGTGGAATAATGAATCTGGACGCTTAATCCTATTTTATTCTTTTAATGTTCTAGCTAGTATATGAAATATATAGATACACATTACGTTTTACATATGTATAGAAAAACATGCTAAGGGTATCGTCAGAAACCTAAGCTGTCACCCAAACTGGTAACATAGGTGTCCTCAGTTTTCAACTTGGTCTAGCTGGCTTTTTATGTATGTATGTATGTATGTATGTATGTATGTATGTATGTATGTATCACACGTACAAATAGCACCAATGAAGCTAGAGGGCTGAAAATTCAAACATTTACTCTTTATTATGACTACGAAGAACGCCTTCTTGGTTTTTTACCCCCCTCCTAAAAAAGGTTTTAGTGGGGGGTCAGTTTGCAATGTAAGTTTATGCTAGACTGGTGTTTAGTTTGAGCTGGTTTAATTTGAAAAAAAATCAGACTTTATAGTGATCACTGACCAACGAAATGCGAGAGAAGTAACTTTTACGGATCACCTGTTCTTCCAATGTTTTAATTGATAACCCCCTACGAGACATGCTGCAAAATGACATTGGCCATGTGACAGTTTCTATTGAGTGACTAACCAGACCTATTTTTAAGTAGGTTACGCACCTTTGATGGATTACAGACAAAAAAGAAATATACAAACTGACCGGGTGAATTATCGTAGTAGATATAAATATTGTACATCATACCCGAACTCAGAGGTCCAAAGAGGACTGAAGCCAAAGTAGATATAAACATGATGACTAATGGAGAAGGGAAGGGGCCCGAAAGGAACTTTGTATCCCCTGATAACAATCCCCTCAGTGGTTTTGTTGGTTTGCAGTCAGCCTTGCATAATCCTTCCATGTGTACGTTACATGGTTCTCAATTTGTGAGCATGACTCTTCGTTAGGTTCCATGTTTCAGCTCCATAAGTGACTATTGGGAGGATATACATCTGGAGAAACCAAAAAACAGCACAATACAATTGGGAGAAGACAGGAGTCAAGGAAATTATAGAATCCATTAACAAAAATCGAATGGCAATGGGCTGGCCATGTCACAAGAATAGTAGACAACTGATGGACTTCACGACTCACGACACGGATCCCCAAAAATTACGCGCGCAACCGAGGCTGGCTGAGTATTAGATGGTCCAGCCTGGTCAGATGGTGTGGTGAACAGGACAAAGCTTCTGACAAACCAGAAGTGGATTTTTACTAACAATCGCTCGCATGTACCTAACCCCGCGGCCCCTTCGATACATGATACGTACAGAAATGGAGTTAGAAAGTACGTGTTTTGCTCTTTTGCGGGCCGGGAGTCCCAGGGGGAATTCAAGTAATGGCATTCTTCGAGTTTTTGACTTGTCAGCAACAATGACAGAAAATTATTAATTTGAAAACGATTAGGGTTTTTTTTCATGCTGAACATTATCTCGGTTTTTGGTGTTGGAATCATTTGCACAGGAGTCGGTTCCCTTATTGGCCTGAATTAAATACCATACACACACAAAAGTACGCACAAATACGCAAAAGCCAGGCCCGTCGCCAGGATACAGCGAGCGGGTCCGGGTGGCTACGTGCATAAATGCTTAGTGTTGCTAAAAGCTTTGAAAAAAAAATAGCCCCCAAACGCACAGAATGGCAAGACAGACCAAAAAGTACTAAAAATTGCCACGAAAAAGTTAAAGAGAATGCGGTTAAAAAGCACGCCCGCGCTAATTTAAGACTCTTCGCATTGCCAAAACAGAAAATGTGCCGAATTTAGCGCGAAAAAGCTTTAAATTGGCAACATTTTTATGGAGAAGTGTCGTAAAAATTGTTTATGTTGTAAAAATTAGCACAGTAAAATTAATTCCCATTACATTCACTGGGTGGGGCCAAATGATTTCCAGGAGGGACCAGCCCCGTCCCCTGGCGAGGGACCTAGAATGAACACACGCACACATAAAAATAAGCATAATCACATACACACACACGCACCAACATACGGAGACACACAAGCACATGAACATTCAAATACACACAATCAAATACGCATAAACTCACATAGAGGCTCAAGTATACACACAAACACACACATATATAGATGGAAAAAGAAAATTGTGAACTGAATCTAAATTTCAGTTGAATTTCGTTTATTTTATACGTGATTTGCAGAGAGGCATGAATCCACTTCTCCTTGCACAGGCCATCGCAGGATAGTTGATGGGGGAAGAGAATGAGTGGATGGACACAAGGACAGGTTATTTTCTTATAACTGTCCTACTACTCCAGGTATTAGCAGCGAAAATCTCTTACCCCTTCAGTCAATCTTGACAGAGAATATACATATATATATTTATATAATGACCAAACAGTAGAAACTAGTTAGAATATATATATATATATATATATATATATATATATATATATATATATATATATTTATAAAATTCTTTAATTTCCTTTACACATACACATATATATATACATATATGTATATGTATATATATATATATATATATATATATATAGACAATATATATATATATATATATATATATATATATAGAGAGAGAGAGAGAGAGAATTAAAGAAGCTCGGGGAGAAATACTGTTTGGTCATCATTTTCATCTGATGTTGACTAAACAGTAGGAACTATTTGGTCAATATATATATATATATATATATATATATATATATATATATATATATATTGACCAAATGGTGGAAAGTAGTTATATACATATATATATCCAAACTGGTTTCTACTGTTTGGTCATCATCAGATGAAAATGGACAAATGACTATATATATATATATATATATATATATATATATATATATATATATATATATATATATATATATAATTACTGAGGATCAGAAAAATGGCTTTTAAAACGAAAAAAAAATGGATCAGCCATGAAACACGAGTAGAGTATTTCTCTCTGATGTTCTTTAATTATCAAACATCGCCCTGTTTTGTTTTCTAATACATTGTTCACTCTCTATTTAAATGAATATTATATGCTAAAAAAATAACAATATTACTTTAATTATAGAGATTAATCATTAAAAAATGTAGTATTCTATATATATATATATATATATATATATATATATATATATATATATATATATATATATATATATATATATATATCCAATGAACTAAACTAGAACATACAATATAAGATTATAAATGATAGAAACTTGATATATATCATTGAAAAAATCGTATGCAATATTTTGTTTTTGCTCCATGTATGAGGAAAAAATAGCGTTTTCAAAAAAAAAAAAAAAAAAATCATTTTCACTTCAACGACAACAACAGGATGGCCCCAGCAACTTCCCAGACTTAGGGCATTGGAAATCGATCTCTTCTTACGTAAATGTTCGTTGGCCTTCGATTTCTGAAATGATTTTTATATCTATCCACCCCGACCCCCATCAACAAAACGTAGATCAGCTGTTGCCAATGAATCGGGGTGAACGATCGCTCACTGGGAAAGCTACGAAACGGATATCCGCAGACCGGTCGGTTGCAACGTTCGGATGAAGTCAAATCTGACTTTCCAAAGTTGCCGAATCTGGAAAAAAAGTCGGTGGAATAATGAAGGAAAAAAAAAAGAATAAAAGCTTCGCTGTGCTGAAATAAAACTTCTGCTCTTCATTAAAAGCTATAAGGTAAACAAAACGAAATTCATTTCTCCGTACAATATTATTCTAAAAGTGCGGGTCCCATTTTGACTCATTTAGTGGGAGTGAATTAGTAATCATTTTTTGCGTACGCCACTGTCATTCGTGGATGACATCACTGGTTTTTGATTTGGTCATTGTGTTGTCATCTGTTGATACAAACATATAGGGAGAACTCGATAGTAGGAGTTTGGCAATAATATTTTTCAGAAATTCAATGTATACAAAGAAAAAAAAAATACCGGGAACTTGCAAACGAGAGATGGCCTGACATGACGTAATAGCATCACACTTTATGTCCCCATCTCCCCCTCTCTCTCCACCTCTCACTCCACCTCTCATTCCACCTCTCTCTTCACCCTCTCTCTCTCTCTCTCTTATTCATATCTTAAGTTCGAAATTATGAAATTCTGAAGTCTGACAAATTCACGATAATAAAGTCAACTCTACGTATTTGACGATTACGTGTTTAATCCTGGCCATATAGTTTCAGTCCTGGTTGTCAGCATCATGTTCGTTAATTCGTGGTCGAAGATGACCCTGGCTTCAGATCCGAGCAGCGCGGCAGTGGTTCACTGCTGGGTCAGAAGTCATGACCTACTCTTGACTTTGGATTGAAGTGAAGGAGAGTTATTCATGTCGTCAACACCAATCTCAGCTCCTTGCCTGCCTGGGTCTAACGGCGAAACATGGGACGACAGGGGACGCAATGGATGACCGGGTAGCTCTGGTTGTCATGTCCTGTTCGCACTCACTACTGTAGCCTGTCATCAAACTGTTAAGCTTAGTAAATATCTGGACGCTTACCATTCAGCCAAGATTAGAAAACCTATCTCGCCGACCGTTTACTGATGTGCCAAACTACACTGAGCTAAATAAATAGGTTTGGATCTATACTAACCGTCACGTCCCCAACGTCTTTTGGCAACATGCTGTGTTGGGGATGATCAATTAGAGAATTGAAATAAAAAGGGTGATCAATGAATAAGTTACTTCGTCTCGTCTTCTGTTGTAACACAAAAATGATTCAGAATTAGAGGAAAAAAAAAACAAGTGCGAAAGCAGCTAGACAAAAATCAAGGGAAAAATTTAGCATAAACTTACATCGTAAATTGAACCTAGTCCTACTGAAAAAATCTATCAGGGGGATTAAAAAAGATAAACAAACAATAAAACGTTTTTTTTCTGAATATAATAGAGAATAAATGTTTAGATTTCCGCCCTCTATCTCCATTATTGTGACCTGTACGTGCGACACGTACATAGCCAGCCAGTAAGCCAGACCCACTAAGAAACTGAAGAAACAGTTCAGGTCACAATTATGGTTGACAGTTTCTAATTTCTATCTATAGTATACATATGAGGTGCTCTACTGTTGTTGCCCTTTGCCAGACTAAGATAAACTGAGAAAATATCAACAAAGATCGCCTGCAGTAGAGAGAGAAGCCAAGTAAGCTCTTCTCTGATCCTCGTAGCCTTGTGCCAGTCTGGACTCTAGGTTAGGAAAATATTTATAGAGGTGAATGCGTAGTTCTGTGCACCTTGTTGATGCTCTTTTCAGTGCTGGTAGCAGGAAATCCGCTGTGGTTATAAATAGGATTCTTTAGGTAGGTGTGAG
>OY735230.1:39845502-39890502 GCA_963457665.1 Thysanoteuthis rhombus
TGTGATTCTTCGCTTAATATCTTCTTCTTTAGAGGATTTCATGGAGATCCTTTGTCCTGGGTTGATGTTCTTTCAGCTCTTTTGGATACTGTATCCAGCAACATTAGATATTCGTTCAATCTTGAGTAAATTGAAACACATATTCGGAGTGTTGCGAGTTTCTGTCTGTCTATGTACATATAAGCAGATAATATATGGCCAGCCTCCTGGTTGAAAGAGTTACATATTTTCCACTGATGCCAGGGGATAGGTTTTCGAGCCCGTATAAAAGATATGAATACTGATTTTCAATACAAACAGAACCTTCTTTGGTGCAACGTAATCTTTATTCTCATTCCACTTTGGATTCATGTAGCACTGAACTAAGCTTAGTGTCAAATTACAAGAGGCATCTCTAAATCTTAGTGCAAAAAAGAGAAAAATATACCATAAAATTGATAACGATTTGTCACTTTGGTATTGGTCTGAAATAAATCTTGCTCCATTCAGACTGTTTTAGGAATCTACTTTGCTAACATTGATAGTTGATAGAAAAACTATAATTTGTTGAATATAAAGGCTGGTTGGATGATTCCATCTGACTGCCATCTTGAATCGATCCTCATCTTTCGGAGATGCTACTTCTTATCTGGCCCCCAACTGGACTTGTCCGCTCTGGGAAGAGGGGTAGGGTTATGGCCAACGTGTAGTCCTTCAGATCAAAATTAAGATTCCCGTTAGCATTATTGAATAAACATCAGTAAACATACAGTAAGTCATCAAAAATATGAGCAACACCTGTAGTATTTAGGGTCAAATTATAAGAATTACATTGGTAAATACAAAGGAAGCCGCTTATTGTTATTACTTTAAGACCGAGTCTTTTAGATGAGAATAATCAGGTGGTAACATTAAGAAAAGAATATACACGTATACCTTGAATAGAGCAGTCAATTCGTTCTCAAATTTTCTGTGTTGTTCAAAACTGTTCTGTATGAGATCTAATAATAATTCGATGTGTTTTTTCCAGCTTATACTTAGTTACATTATTTGTTAATCAAAACTGTACCATTCGATATATATATATATATATATATATATATATATATATATATATATATATAGAGAGAGAGAGAGAGAGAGAGAGAGAGAGAGAGAGATAGATAGATAGATAGAGAGAGAGAGAGAGAGAGAGAGAAGAAAGAAAGAAAACTGCTTTCTATGACCATTTCAAATGAACTGTTTGGGATCGACTGATTTTGATAACATTAATCGTCTGATAACTTTTTTTCACAATTATGATATGTAGCTTCCCCTGTATGAGTAACTATTCTAACATTTCTCACGTATTTCGCGTATTCTACCCTGGAGTCAGCAGTCGGTGTTCGTGCTGCGCGAAAAACAAGGTTTCAAATGATAATTTAAAAAAATAGCCTTGTGGCATAACCAGGTTAGGATTAGTAAACATCTTCCTCTCTCTTTCTTTCTCTTTTTTCTTCTTCTCTTTCTCTTTCTCTTTCTATCTCCCTATTCCGTTTTAACGACTCTTTCTCTCTCTTTCTTCTCTCTCTCTTCTTTCTTTCTCTCTCTCTTTTCCTCTCTCCTCCTTTTTTCTCCCCCTTCTCTCTCTCTCCGTTCACTTTCTCTCCTTCTCTCTATTTTCCCTCTCTTTCTCCTATCTCTTCCTTCTTTTTACCTCTTTAGTCTTTCCCTCTCCTTTTCTCTGTGGTTCTCTCTCTCTCTCTTTCTTTCTTCATGTGTCTCTTCCTTCTCTGTCTCTCAGTCTCTCTGTGCTACTTTATCCTACCCATAGTCTTATTTTGTACTATTTCCACTGATATAAAAAAAACTCTTAATCCAACGTGGTCTAGCAAAAACATTTCCGATAACTTTGACGTAGAGGTCTATCCAACTCAGATAAGCTACTGCAATCGTAGAACCTTTCGAACATAAAATAGGACTTAATGTTCCTCTGTGTCAGCAGACCCTGTCGTTCTGGGAGGCTAGGATTACATTTTTAGGAGCCACACCCGAGCTGGCCACATTTCGCTGCTCTGTTTATGAACGAGAAACCGGAGTGAAATTGCATTACGAACACGCCAGGAGAGGTTTTGGAGTGTGGAGAGGAAATTGAAAACCGAAAGTAATTTTGGGTTGGCCTCTTTTTTTGTACTTTAGAAACGCGTGTCATCACGTAAGAGCCAAAGATTTGCACGAATTATGATCACGTCCCGAGAGTGCATTGTCATTAGTCTTTGCCTCCCTTAATTTCTGTCTATTCATATCTATCTAGTCTGCTCATACCTTCATATGTTGTTAGCTAGCTTGCTTTCGGTGTGTGCAAAGATTCCCAGCCCAAACTCTGAGACTGGTTACGTCAGTGAAAACCGGATTTTCGCCGGAAACCTTTGTACGCATATAAAATATACACATCTATTTACGTCCTTCCATACCTATCTTGCTAACTAGAGCTGAAAAGAAGGGTATACAGCCAATGCATCCTCTCGATAGTCTCCTATGGAGCTGAAACATGGAACCTAATCAAAAGACTGACCCTTAAACTGAGAACCTTGCAACGTACACAGAAAAGACTCATGCTCAACCTCACAAGGTGAGATCACAAGACAGCACAGTATATTAGAGAAAAAAAAAACAGAAGTTCAAGATATCATTGAATCCTTCAGAAAACTCAAATGGCAATGGGCTGGTCATGTTGCAAGAATGGCAGACACCTGCTGGACATCAAGACTCATGATGTGGATCGCTAGATATCTAATGCAAAACCGGTGCGGACAAAATATAAGAAATATGACAAATTACTAGCTTTGTGACTCCCACGATGGAGAGTTCTGGTTAATCTTGGGAAAGGTCTATATCTTACTTATGAAGTAAGCTTGCAGGTATGTTCTTACTTGGAATTCGGGCAAAAATAAAAATAAATGTGTGGAATGATCAAGTCGAGTTGACTCCGGTCGATAGAGTTTGTATTCATTCTGCACTAATGTAATAAGCGAATTAAGTGGTGGCTAAGGGCTCGAAATTGTACGAGCCTCCTCCCAATAAAGTGATGCAGTCCTCAAATGAAATTCTGCTTCGAGACCCCATAAATGCTTGGTCCTGCCCTGCCAACAACCCTGAAGTGTAAACAATACATAGATAAATAAGAAAAATGAAAATTAATCACTCAATGGAGACTGTCATGTGACCAACGGCTTTTGGTCGCAAGCCATGTCGGGGGTGATCAATCAAAAGATTAGCGAAAGGGGAGTTCAATGAATAAGTAACTTCTCTTGCCTATTGTTGGGCACACTGATCAACAACAAAAAAACTGAATTAAAATGCTCCTGGACACACACTAAGGGACCAATATGGCATAAGCGCACATTGCAAATTGAAACCCCTCTAAAACGCTGTAAGGGGTGGGATTTTCAAAATAACAAAAAGAAATTTTTCTTCTAGCCATGATACGGAGTAGATGTTTGAACTTTCTTTCTAGCTCCATCGGCGTGGCCTGTACGCAATCAGTCGTCCATCAAGATCAACTTAAAACCTAAAGAAATCTATTTAGATAATTTGGGTGACAATTTCGATTGACGGTTTCAAAAAAGGTCACTAGGTGTAACTAAGTGTTGTCACCAGGTGTAACTAAGTGCCGTCATTTTGTGTGTGTGTGTGTGTGTGTGGTCTCTTTACAGACAAAAGTCAAAGAAGTCACGTCCTTTCGTTGTATGGTAATTTTTTTCAATGGGCTTTCAACTTTGTATTTATCGTCGTCATAAAATATACATAAAATCTTCCACTGGTTTCATCAATTGCAGTATTCCTCTCCCTGGCCCCACTCCAACACAATTCCGCTTCAGCAGTTCGGCCTTGAATGAAACCATGATGACAACTTGTCTCGTGGTTGCGCTCATCCTTGTTGTTTACCACTGCCAACAAAGTTGGGGGGAGGTACAGTATTCCCCATAAATGAATACACACCTACCACTTTCTTTTTTTTTTAAATAGGAAAACCAAACATACGAGGGTTTTATTATTTCTAGTGCGAAATTACACAATCAAAACAGATATTATCAGTTATTATTTACGACCTAACCCACAGCACTAAACCTCTGAAGTCAGAAATGTAAATATATTGCCGTCCAAATATTAATACACCCAACGAAAAGATACTTCCACCAACAGAGATTCAATGTAGTGCAGTTTGGTTATAAATGATACCTGATTATCTGTCTTGATTGTGTAATGTCCCTCTTGGAATATCAAGAATTATCAAGTATTATCATTAAAAAGTTTGATTTAGAGGAAAATGAACTTTCTATTAAAAAAAGTGGTAGTGTATAGTCTTTATGGGTGTACTCATTTATGGGTGTCACTGAGTATGAAATACCGGATACCCCGTGTCTTTCCTTCCGTCTTCCCATCAGTCTGTCCACGACAGTTCTCAATGAATTTGGATGAGGGCGGATCCAGGACTTTGTTTTCTATTGATAGATATTTTATACCTTTACCAACGAAGATGGAGAGGTATATGTATTTGGTCGTGTCCATCTACTCAGTCTGACTTTTCGTTATCCCGCCTGTCTGTCTCTCTGTCCACCCACGCGTTATTTCCAGAAATTCTCAATTGATTTCAATGAAATTTCGTAGAACGGCAAAGGGTCAAGGAAAACGTGACTAAATAAGTGTATACGGTTCCAGGAATTTTCAACTCAGTGTACGACGTTTGCAGAGGTAGGCGCTCTCTGAATTCTCTCTAGTTTACATCTGTCAACGAAGTTGAAAGATCGTATGCCATTTCCTTGTTTATCTTTCCGTCTGTTTGTCCACGCAGTATCTCCAAAATTTCATTATGAATTCCATCGAAACTTTCTGGAAGGGAGGGCCATGGGCAAAGGAAGAAACGATCAAATTTTGGGGAGGATCTAATGTTTATTTTATTGCTTTTACCTCTCTGTGTCGTAGCTATATATGAACTGATTTTCGTTCAGTCTTTAGTGACAATGGTGTTGGCCGAGGTATGTACTCTCAGTGAGCGTTCTAGTTGAGAAAATCATACATTGGTCACTGATGCCATCAGTCAGTATTCAGGATTTCAAGTGCTTATTTTTTTTAGGCAAATAGGCCTTCCCTACTTTGAAGATTGGCGTCACATGATTTCCCAGCTCCCTATCCATCTGGACTTGTACCGAGCTGATCAGAACTAAGCATCCTCTTTATTCACTCTCCCACTAGAGCAAAATGTGACACAAGGTCGGGGCTTTACGTGGGGAAAATAGGAGCAACCCTTGAAAAATAGCTCCAGCCGATGCAGCTTTGGTTTGCTAAGCAACCAAAGCGACCGCCGCCACGAAAGCGTCAAGACTAGCCCGACCTGTTCCGTTAAGTGCAATGGAACAGTGCTGCCCCGAGGTGCCGTATTCCCTGCAGCTGGGCTGAGTAATTGTGGGAGAGCCCAAAGGCCATGTCCAAGTGCTCCCAATGCACGTAGCAATTCGAAGCCTCTGTATAACCTCATTGGCTGATGCATTGCATCGGCGCACTCGATCTTTAATGCCAACCACAAACCAATCTCCGGCCCATTCGACAGACAAGTGTCAATACCGGCACCTCGATCTCTACCGGGGAACAGATACTACATTTTGATCCTGCTGAAAAAGCCAGAAAAGGGGGGGTATTTATTCGCTGTCCCACTTCTGCAAAATGTGACACAAGGTCGAGGCTTAACGTGGGAAGAATAGGATCCATCCATCCAAAAATGGCTCCAACCGACGCGACTTTGGTTGCCAAGCGACTGTAGAAGCTGAAACAAGCCCTGCCACGAAAGCGTCCCTAAGGGACCTGCTCCGCCAGAAAAAGGTGGGGTTGAGTAAAAAAAAAAACGTGATTTCGAATACTTTTCGTCTATTTACATCATGGACAAAACAAGTGACAAATGACGAAGTTTTAAGGAGAGCAAGGACTACAAGGTAACTTTTGTTTGCAATCAGAAAGAGACGATTGGAATTTGGGGGATAGAATGAAGAAGGAAGGCTTGGAGAGCTTGACACTCACCGGGTGCATAGAACGCAAAGGGGGCAGAGGGGGTTGCGGTAATCAACAAGTTTGAGTAAAGAGGGGGTGAATGAGTACAAAGAAAAAAAAGTGATGGATCGTAAAGGGATAAGAATCGCTGAAGACTGAATGAAAGATTATCTAGGTAGGTAAATGCTCTCCACTTGGGAGATTGGAGTATCACAATCTTCCTATCTCGGTATTCTCGGGCCCCAGGTTTGGTGGGTAAATATTGATACCAGTTCGCTTTGTTGATTACGTATGTAGTAATGTATTGCATTACACATAAGACGTAAACACGGCATTCCTCAATTGCGTATTCACAAGTCATGACTAGATTTATCCCTTGATAAAAAAACAAAGACAATGGGGTTAGCAGACGTAAGCGCTCTCCGTGAACACATGTTTAGAGAAGGTTCTCTATGTCAGATATTTAATGATAAGAACACGAATTCTTATTTTACAAACTGAATTTTGAGCCCCCCCCCAACCGCCCCAGAAAAATTTTCAAAAAATCGTGGGATCCTGGGTAACTGTTTTGTGTGCCCACGCGAGAAGACGGCTCTACTGATCACGTAAGAGTCTTTATCTAAACAAAGATCCTGGATTCGTTTTCAATTCATTCAACTCTTTCTTAGCCCACTGTCCAGCCTTCCAGAATAAGTCATCGAAATTCATTGATCTGTCTCCAAACCAAATCATGTTTTCTATAGCTTATTATTCACCCTTCAACAAAATTTAATCGAAAATCATATCGGAGACATCATGTAGTCAGTCAAAAATGTATGGAGAAAAAAAAACGGAAAAATATCACTCAACGAAAAAAAAGTTCTGGGTCCGGCCCCAAATTCAACCAATTCTTCTTTTCCCTATTGCCTACTCGTCCATAAAGTTACATTCAAATTTGTTGAGAACTTTTGGAAATATCGTATATACGCACAGATGGGCAGGCGGACGAAGAGACGGGAGTAATTTTGAATGGATTCACCGTAACATTATTTCATCCCTTCCTCAGTCCCTGAATTTAACCAACTCTACGATTCCAGAAAATTTCATTGAAATTCAATCAGCACTTTTGGAGATATCGTTTGGCCTAACAAACAGACAGACGATGGAGACATCGCCTGGCCACACAGACAGACGGACAAATGGACAGACGAAAAGAAGCAACCGAATTCATATACTTCTCCATCTTTGTAGGCAATGGTAATAAAAGAAATAATCTACTTCGACTTATTATTGCTGAATGTCTTTCAATAGAAAATCAGCAACAACCTCCTTTATGGAATTAAGTGAAACTCGTCTACAGAAAAGATAAAAAAAACAGTATCAATGTAGTGAATACAACCATCCTGGATTTCAAATGTCGATTTTAAAACTAGGGGAGCCCTTCCCATAATGGCGCGACAATATCTACCTACCCCAATTTCCCCCTCCTCCAGTCGTGATGTACAAAGCAAACTTGAGTAAATATTCAGGAATTTGCTACTGCTATCTATCAGTTTCAATCTTTCAATCAATCGATCTTTCTATCTATCTAAGTCTTTTCACAACTATCTATCTATCTATCTATCTATCTATCTATCTATCTCAGTCCGTTTATACCTATCTCAGTCTCTTTTCTATCTATCTATCTATCTATCTATCTATCTATCTATCTATCTATCTATCTATCTATCTATCTATCTATCTATCTATCACAGTCTGTTCATATCTATCTATCTATCCCAGTCTGTTTATATATGTCTATGAATCTATGTATCTATTTATATATTTATCTCCGTTCATATTTATCCACCCATCTCAGTCTTTTCATACCTATCTATCTATCTGTCTATCTATCTATCTATCTATCTATCTATCTATCTATCTATCTATCTATCTATCTATCTATCTATCTATCTGTGTTCATATCTATCTATCTATCCCAGTCTATTTATATCTATCTATGTATCCATCTATCTATCTATTTATATATCTATCTCCCTTCCTATTTATCCCCCTATCTCAGTCTTTTCATATCTATCTATCAACCTATCTATCTACCTCACTCTGTTCATATCTATCTATTTCAGTCTTTTCATATCTATTCATTCATCTATCTCGATCTTTTCATATCGACCTATTTATTTATCTGTCTATTGTCTGCTCATATCTATTGTCAAAACCCAAGTCCCTAGTCGGTCGCTTGAATTGACTATATTTTTCATCTGAGACAACAACAGTAACAACAACAACAACAACAACAACAACAACAACAAAAACATTGTCATTAACCCCCATCCCAATTTCAACCCCCATCAGAATAGACCAAACCGATTCCCCCATCGTGATTTATAATCCAGACCAAGTGATCAGCACCCATCTGACACGAAACGTTTATCAACGTTTCAGACAGGTTGCATTTTGGTTGGGTGGATATATGACGTTGTGGAAACTTAATGTAACTTTGTGATTGTGTATTTTTCTGAAACCATACTAGCTGCACACCCTAGTCGTTACCACAACGTTATGGGGACGTTGCAAAGTGTGGTAGCTGGAAAACCCTACACATTTAGGGAAAAACCCATTAAAATACCTTTTTTTACTCAACGATACGTATAGAAGGTATACAATATCTTCTTTGATATTTCTTCAATTGAGAAGCCCTTATTTAGATATTGCATGTTCTGGAATCTTCTCGAAATTTTGTGGAAACTTTGTCTGAAGCGTTGTGGAGACGTCATGGGGATTCTAGAGAAGCCTTAATATAACGTTACAATAAGTCTATGGAACGTTGCAGAGATGTTGTTAGCTGGGCAGACTGCTCTCTTATCAACTGAACCAAAATGTCTTAAATATCTACAAAGATCCATGTTACAAATACGCAATGACTCATTTCATTGAAAAAATTAATACATTTATTCTGAAATATATTTTTCAAATATATATATATATATATATATATATATATATATGATACAGATGTTGTAGTAATGATCTTCATTCAGAATAGAAGTAGGAGTTGAGTTTGATCCTGCAGCTGCCAGTCTTGTCTCACTTTCTTTTCATTCTCTCTTTTTCTTTCTTTCCTTTTTTTCTGCTACGTGGATGTTGTTTAAGTGCGGCTGAATACAAGATGGAGAGACGAAGTAGACAACCTCAGAAAATATTGGCTCCGCGACGCTCACGATAGAGAGGTGTGGTGAATCCTGGAGAAAGTCTATGTCCAACGACGGACGTTAAAGGGTGGATGATCATATTGAATGCCCGCAGGCAGACTCTCTTTCCAATTGGAAAACTGGTGCAACATAATCTTTCTTCTCCCCTCTTCTTTCCATTTGAACTTGTGCCAAACTAGACTAAGCTTAGCATCAATGGCAGAAACAGTCGTATTCTTTGCTGTAGCGAGAGTAAATTTAGAAGCTCGGGAGGGGAGCTAAGGGGGGCGGCGGAGTTGAGGGGGCGGTGGCACAATCTATAGTAAACTGCAAAGCTCACTGCTGACTGAATACAACCTTCGAATAGGCTAATCAATATCTGGATCGATAGCAGGTCAATGGAAGACGTTCTAAAAATAGCAACAAAAAGCTCTCTTTATTGAAGAATAAGAAAATGGAAAAGATGAGGTTGTTTTTGTAAGTTGAAAGAACATGGACATCGTTTGTAAATAGAATCCAATGGGAAATAGCAAATCCGATCGAATTGTTGCTGTCTACGGGCTGGTCTTCTATGATTTTTTCTGACTGCTTTAGCTTTCTTAAAGACCTGAGCTATCTATCAATCTATATATCTATCTATCTCTCTATCTCGGTCTGTTCATATCTATCTATCTCAGTATGTTCATATCTACCAATCTATTTCAGTATTTTAATATCTATCTATCTCAGTCTGTTCATATCTATCTCAGTCTTTTCATATCTATCTATCTATCTATCTATCTATCTATCTATCTATCTATCCATCTATCTCAGTTCATATCTATCAATCTCTCAGTATTTTCAGATCTATCTATCTATCTATTTATGTATGTATGTATGTATGTATGTATGTATGTATGTATGTATGTATGTATGTATCTATCTATCTATCTATCTATCCATCTATCTATCTCGGTTGATATGTGCACTTCTTATATATGTTACGCATAATCGGCGAAATTTGCCTAATTGGCCAATTTTTCACTTTTTCTTTACAAAAAATAAATAGATACGTAATTATGATTTTATCAAAAGTTTATTTAATCGAAATAAGAATATAAAGCAACTACTTAAAAAAAAAAGCCCATATAATCTTACAGAAATCAAACTTATTTTTACAAAAACATATAATTTTCGCCTTGGAGCAATTAAGCCGGTTCGGCGTAAAACATATCGAGTAGTTCTTGAGTCCATAATCAGGCACACATTCAAGCGTGAAATATTATTCCAATGAATTTTACACTGAGTTGATTTAGCATTTCAGTCGATACGATATATGTTGGTAGGTAGCCAATTATGCTTTTTGTATATGTGACTGACGTGTTAATCGGGTTGGAATTTAACTCTCTTCCCTTTCGCTGGGTGGATATAAAAATTTAATTACACTTGTAGGATTTAATTGAGGGCTAGATGAATAGATCCGAACGAATGATTTACTTTGAGAAAAAATTCAAGCGAAACAGGTCTGGTTAGTCACTCAATAGAAACAGTCACATTACTAACGTCTTTTGGTAGCAAGCCGTGTTGGGGGTGATCAATTTAAAAATCGGAAAACAAGGAGTGATCTTTAAATCTCTAAATTATCTTTCTCTGGCTTTCTTTGGCGGTAATCACTAAAAAAAAAGTCTGAGTTTAGAAAAGACAAAAAAAAAAAACAGACGTAAATGCCAAGGGATGAATTAAGCTGTGATTTACATTGTAAATCGCCCCCACCCCCATCCAAATGGATTTAGGAGAGTATTATGGAAGAAAAGAGAGAAAAATTCTTCTAGA
Source organism: Thysanoteuthis rhombus (assembly GCA_963457665.1). Classification (NCBI taxonomy): domain Eukaryota; kingdom Metazoa; phylum Mollusca; class Cephalopoda; order Oegopsida; family Thysanoteuthidae; genus Thysanoteuthis; species Thysanoteuthis major. The sequence continues at coordinate 39,856,488 of OY735230.1, forward strand.
TATAATAAGGTGTAAATGAAATGTAAATACATCTATACGTAGCCAGCTAAACCAACTAAAAAGCTGAAGAAACCTATGTTGACAGTTTTTGTGACAGTTTTTGTGACAGTTTTTGTTGACGGTTTCAAATATAAAAGTAATTTTGATGTAAACATAAAATTTTTATAAACGAATCAGAGTATAACTTCTGTCCGAAAAATATCCAGTCATTTCCAATGATTCGAGAACCTGTTGCTGGACTTCGATGTAACTTTCTTATTACTCAGAAAGGACAATATAGCGTGCATGAACAGGTACTCTCCCCTGTGAGAAGCATATTCCAGACTAGTCTGCCAACAAATAGTGTCGTTGGATATTTTTTTTACATATTCATTTCTTGAGTTGGTTTAGCTGTCTGTCTGACTGGCTATGTATGTATGTATTTACGTATATATCACGCGAACAGGTCGCGCCATTGGAGCTAAAAGGCTGAAAAATTAAACACTTACTCATTATATCTAGAGGAAGACCTTTTTATTAACCCTGCCCCAAGAATTTTTTTGTTGGGGAAAGGGAGTCGATTTGCAATGTAAGTTTATGCTAGATTGTTTTGTTTTTGTTAAATCTGAATTTTTTTATGATCAGTCCCCAACAAAAATCGACAGAAGTAACTTGTTCATTGATCCCCACTTTTTCAATAAATTTTCTTTCGTTGATCACCCCTAACATGGCATGCTGCCAAAAATGGCTGGTCACGTGACGGTTTCTATTGAGCGACTAGCCGGAGCTGTCTATGTTTTATTTACACACACACATACATACTCACATGCACAAACAAAATATCGACCTCTACCGTCGATGACCTTCAACAATGGCTGGACGAATTCTTAACGCCGATGATCGACAAAGGTTTATCTCACACGCAACAATCAAAATCGAAAACACAGAGCTGGAAAAAAAAGTAGACCATTACATCTTACCAGGGCGACGACTCTTCATGAAATCCTCAAAAGAAAAAGAAATCAAACGAGGAAGCACACTAGGTTGGCACGTTTTCGATTGAACAAACTCGACTTTCAAGAATAAGAAAATCCCATCATCATCATTATCATCATCATCATCATCATCATCATCATCAGTCTTTTAACGACCGTCATTGGACATAGACCTTCCCCAGGATTCGCCACCAATTCTCTATCATGGGCGTTGCAGAGCCAGTACTTCCTAAATCTGTCTTGTTCATCTCTCCATCTTGTGTTCTGTCGGCCTCAGTTCCGCTTGTGATCTCTGGGGATCCATGTTGTGAGACGTGATGTCCATCGGTTGTCAGTCATTCTTGTAACATTGCCTGCCCATTGCCATTTGAGTTTTCTAATAGTTTCTATGATGTCACGAACACCTGTTTTCTTCCTTATATACTGAGCTGTCTTGTGATCTCTCCATGTAAGGTTGAGTATGATTCTCTCGTGCACGTTGCATGCTTCTCAGTTTGTAGGCCTGTCTCTTGGTTAGGTTCCATTTTTCAGCTTCATAAGTGACTATCGGGAGAATTCATTGGTTGTATACTCTTCTTTTTAGGATTATTGGGATCATCTGGTTCTTGAAAGTTGAGCTTGCTCTGCCGATGGCTTGCCATCCCAAAGTGATTCTTTGCTTGATTTCCTCGTCTTTTGAGGGTCTCATGGAGATTCGTTGTCCTAGGTAGATGTAGTGGTCTACCTTGCCGAGTTTTGCATCTTCTATATCGACAATTGTGTTCTTATTCTCAACATGATTATTGCACATGATTTTCGTTTTACTGAAGTTTCATGTGTTGCAGACGACATCGTCCTTTTCGCAGAGAACCTACACAACCTCCAACAAATGCTAGATGATCTAAACGAAGAAAGCAAAAAAGAAAATCCCACTAGTCCTAAAAAAGAAAGGTCTGCAATCGATGCATCCTCCTGATAGTCACCTATGGAGTAGAGACATGAAACCTATCCAAAGCATTGACCTACAAACTGAGAAACCATGCAATGGGCACAGGAGAGAATCATGCTCAACCTCACTTGGAGATATCATGAGACAACATTAGAGAAAAGACAGGAGTCATATCATAGAGATCGTTAGAAAACTCAAATGATAATGGGCTGGTCATTTAGCAAGAATGTCAGACAACAGGTAGACATCACGACGAATGACATGGATCCCTGGAGATCATATGCGAAATTGTGGCTGATAGAAAGTAAGATGGCGTGACGAGCTTGAAAAATTCAGAAAATACCAGCACCACGACGCTCATGATAGAGAGGTCTGGCGAATCTTGGGGAAGACCTGTGTCCAACAGCGGACACTAAAATGCTGCTGCCAATGACGGTGAATGAGATGCAATAGATTTTAGACCCGTCTTTCCCATCTGTATCAGAAGTATCTTCGTTTTTTTAATGAGCTTGAGAGCATTGTAGTCAGTTTGATCTCCACTTTATGCTCAAGACTCGAGGCCTTGTGACAGACTAAGCTAAGCTTGATAAATATTATCAAGCTATTCTTGCAAAACATTGCTATTGTGGTGATGTCTATGCTCTAATTTTGAGTACTTGTCCCATACAAGGCTAATCTTGATTAACGTCTGGTCAGTCACTCAATTGAAATCGTCATCTGACCTCTTGTTGGGGGTGAACAATTAAAAAATTGAGAAAAAGGATGATCAATGGATTGAAAAAACGGGAACCAGTGAGTAAATCCTCTCTCATTTAGTTTGGGAGGTGATTATTAAAAAGTCTGAGTTTTCAAAAAACAAGCGTGGACATAAAATGAGGAATCAATTTAGCACAAATTTACATCGTAAATTGCACCCCATCTTTGGGATGAGGTTAGAAAACGTTCTTACTAGACATAGAAAAGGAATAGATGTTTGAGTTTTCAACCCTCTAGCCCCTTGGGTGCGGCCTAATTCATCCACCTATGCATAGCCAGCCGGACCGGACTGTCTAATCCATCCATACATACGTAGCCAGTCTGACCAACTTAGAAACTGGAGAAACCTATTTTAACTGTGGTAGTGATAGTTTGTGTTGACAGTTTCTAATATTTGATAGGGGCGCTACACGTTTGAGTGCTCCTTTCTCGGCTGAAATCCCCAGGTTCTTTGGTTTCATCCAGAAACACCATTCCGCTTTTTTAAGGCGTTGCATTGAATCAAATCAATAACAACCGATAACGTTTTATTCAATGGCGCAAATCCAACACTTCAATAAGATTGTTTTTGAAAATTATGAAAGGGCAGACAACTCAGAAACGAGGATATTCTAAGTCGCGCATGCGCTTCACCGTTTTCCGCTATGTTCGCAAGTAGCTGTCATGAAAAACTATTTAAAAAGCTTTCAATAGATGCGATAATTGATGCGTAACATATATATGCATTTATATACCTCAATTTTGAGTCATATACAGTAGATGAAATTGCTGTCTAAAATCAAAGCACCTTTATTTATGATTACGTGTAGGCCTATAACTAATGTTGTACTTAGCTTTGAAGACGCAGGGTAATTTTTTTCAATTTTTATTCGAGAGAAAGAAAGTAGCGTCTTTAATGTCTGAGGAAGGCCTCATAAACTACTTGGAAACCCATTATTAACAGACCCCTGAAGAAGAAGAAGAAGAAGAAGAAGAAGAAGAAGAAGAAGAAGAAGAAGAAGAAGAAGAAGAAGATAATGCGATTTCCTTCTTATATTGATAGATGAGTAGACAAACTTTCTTTTTTTTTTCAACAAGTAGTAACTGCTCAGCCAACGTTTTCCATAGTAACAGACAAGCCGGGTGATTATGAAGCTTCCGGGGGTAGGTAAAAAGAAAATCTAAATCTAATTAGTATAGACCAATTCACATTTGTGTCACGTTCCTTCTTTTCTTCCTTTCTTTCTTTTCTTTCTTCCTTATCTCTGACTCTCCACTTTCGGATTACGGGGACGTTAACCGAGCTGGAAATTTTTTTTTCTGTCTTCGCGACGAAAGTGACGCAGATATATCAGCAAACAAAACATTATCTATGAACTTCCCTTCAGACAGTCCCAGAATCCATGACTTCATAACACTGTAATTTCAAATACGCTTTAGAGGATAGACATTACAAATGAAGCCTTGTTCTTTTTGGGTTTTTTTTACTAAACGAAGAACCATCATCATCATCGGCGATTCCCTCTGTCAAAAAGAGGTCCAAAATGTTTTCTTTGATAGGAATTCGTATGTTGAAGATTTCCGGTAGACTACAGAAGCATTATAGAACAATTCACCAAGAATTAATTGTCCTGGAAAATGATTGCGACATCCAGAAATCATAGCTCACTTGGAACTTCTGTACTCTGGTCCCATGGATCAAGGAACTGAAATGATTAGGAATTCTGAGATGTTGCATCGGAACTGCCGAATTTCTGATTGGAAATCGCCTTTGCAGCCGTGATATCAGTCAGTGGGAACATGCCTGATGTGCCTTCCCGAAGTGCAAGAAATTGTTCGATCTTTATCCGCCTTCAGAGTCGTTGGATTCCTCCAAACCCTTCGGTCAGATCCACCGTTGAGATCTTGACCAGATTTAGCCAAGGGTCTCACCTCAAACCTTGCTGCTAGGCGTGTCCCTACCGGGAGCTAAATCACCGGACGACATCGCTCTCAGAGTAACTGGGTCGTGCAAGAATCCCCCCCCCACACACACATACACACTACGCAAAGCATCAATCCGTCGGGAGAGAAACAGAAAATAATGTCCAGTGGTAACAATCAGATGCAGAGAGACACATTTTACATTGCAATGTTCGCTTAGATTACAAGGAGAGAAATTATTCTCAAAGAATCAATCGCTAATTCGCTAATCATCAGAAAGCGTCAACCAAAAACTGCGCTTTTCGAACTGCTAAAACAAGAAAGGCGCTGAATGTATCGCAAAAGGCGCTAATTTGGTAACACTGGCTGCAAGTGGGTTCAAACTCACAGGTGTCGTGTAAGCTTGCCACTTGATCAACGTATACCACGTGGTTTGTGCTTGAGCGTTATCGCTCAATTTACAGTCTCGTTATTTGATCGCCGACCCTCGTACATACACACATTTGAACACAGACACACATACATCCGTATGTAAGAAACTGTCAACCAAAACTGTCAACTAAAACTATCAACTAAAACAATGTAGGTTTCTTCAGTTTTGAAGCTGCTCCAGCTGGTTAGTTGGCTACGTATGTATGTATCATGCATACGGGCCGCACCGATGGAGCTAAAGGGCTGAAAATTTAAGCATTTACTCCTTATTATCTATACAACATTTTTTTTAAAAATCCCCATCTAAATAGATTTTTCAGGGTGCAGGGTTTCAATTTACAATGTGAGTAAATGCAAAATTGACCCCTTTGTTTGTGTCATGCTTATTTTTTTCGGTTTGTTTTTTTTTGTTGAAAATTCAGACTTTTCTAGAGATAACAATTCAACAAAAGGCGAGAGCAGTAATTCTTTTATTGATCTCGCTTTTTTTCATTCTTTTCAAATTGATCACCCCGAACAAGGCATACTACCTAAAGATATAGGTCATGCGACGGTTTTCTATTGAATAACTAACCAGGCCTCTATACACGGGCTTTTTTTTTTTGTTTGCTTGTTTTTTTCTACCTGGACGGAAATATTGTCAGGTTTTCATTAAAGTGTCCACTTTTATTAACATTTCTGTTGGAAAGTATCTTGTAATATGAGCTTAACCAATCACTTACAAACTTTCTCCAATTTCATTATATAACCTTCGATCCTCAAGACGGTTACTTCTTCTTTACGGTAGACGGACTCGAAATATAGAATTGATTTCAGAATCAAAAGAAATAAGATGTCTTGTCGAATATGATTCACCTGAAAGAAAGAAAAAAAGCCCAGGTCTGGTTAGCCACTCAATAGAAACCGTCACGTGACGAATGTCTTTTGGCTGCATGCCATGCTGGGGACAATCGATAATAGAAAAAAAAATGAAAAAAGGGGTGATCAGTGAATGAGTTACTGCTCTCACCTTTTTATTGTACAGTAATCTCTAAAAAGTCAGAAAAAAAATCGGGAACAAACTAATGACCAATTCAGCATAAGTTTTGCAAAATTAACCTACCCCCACTAAAAACTTATTTGGGGGTGGTTGGGTAAAAAAAAAACCCCGACGTGTTCATGAACAAAATAAGGAGTTAACTTTTTCAGCGCTCTATCTCCATTGATGCAGCTCGTACGCATGATACATCATACATAGCCAGCCAGACCGACTTGAAAACTGAAGAAACCTATTTTGACAGTTTTGGTGACTGTTTGGGAATACAGATCATAACATGCCGAATAAACTAAAAATTCAGGTATACTTCCATGCATCAAAAATCTTGCAACAAAGGATATTCATTTTTATGGTATATGCAGAACTAAGCTAAGAAAATGAAATTCTGAGAATTCTCGTGGGTTTTGTCATCATCCGATGTGAATTCTTCTTGCCTCCCTTAATTGCTGTATTTTTGTACGTTTCGTCATCATTTGTTTTTTGCTCGCAGATAGGCCAGTCAGATGGTTGGGACAGGGAGGGCGTAGAGGAGAGAAGCCTTTGGCTTGCGTTATTTGACAGAGTGTAGGGATTAGTCTACCCATAGGAGGAACAACAGGATCGCCACGGGGGCTCCCATAAAGCCCCATAAACAGAAATTGTTCCCAAACGCTAATCATTTCAATATTGATTGAGCGTAGGATACAAAATCTATACAGCATTTATTTGAGTAGATTTAGAAGGGACGAGTATCCGAACAGGAGATATTCACTTCAACCTGAGCTATTTTACCCATAAATGGGTGGTGAAATGGATTCATTGTTTTCCCTAAGGGATTTAGTGAGAGATGAACACAAACTGTCTCAGCCGGAGTTTTCCAAGACGTTATCTGCTCGGCCAGCTTGCACCTCCAAGAGTAGAAAAGACCCGAATAAAAGATCACACGAGATTGGATTCATGCTTTTCCCAAAAGTTTAGTGAGGAGTGAACACAAACTGTCTCAGTTAAAATTTGAATTCAGCGAGCTGAGTACAATTTCCCTATCGTTACCCACTCGGCTGCCCTGCAGATCTCTAAGAAGAAAAGATTTGAATAAAAACATGCGATAACCAGAAAACCTCATACTTATTCAATCGAAACCGAATGAATGAATCAACCTTAGAATTTAATCACTTCTTCGTTACTTCGTGGCCCACTCTTACACAAAATTTCATTGAAATTCACCCCGAACCTTTGGGAGATATAGTGTGGACAGGAATGAGCGAATACATAATTGTATGAAAAAAATAGAGAGATATACCTCAATCGGGAAATCATTCCTGGTTCCGTCCCAAATTTATTCACTTCTTCGTTATCTCGTAGCCAACTCTTCTAGAAAATTTAATTGAAATTTAGGGACAACTTTTGGAGTTATAGTGTGGACAGACATGAGTGAATACATAATTATATGAAAAAAAATGGAAAAATATCTCTCAATCGGGAAATTATCCCTGGATCTGCATCAAATTTATTCACTTCTTCCCTAGTTCATGATCAACCCTTTTACAAAATTACATTGGCATTCATTTAGAACTTTTGGAGATATCATGTGAACAAACAGGAGCGAATGCAGAAATTTATTCGAAAAAGAATGCACGAATAAAAAAATATCTCGCAATCAAAAACTAATCCCTGGATCCGCCACAACAAATAACCACTCCTTTTTGTCTTGCAACTCACCCGTTCAACGAAATTTCATTGAAATTCATTCAGAACTTTTGGAGATATTGTGTCGACAGAGAGAAACGGAAAGACACACTGGAGGACACGAAATATACCTATAGCTCTCCGACTTCATTGTCAAGGGTGAAAAATGAAGGATGTAATTCAATTTTGAGACACGTCCTTATTCAATTTCCTTATTTTCTTTCCATTTGTTCCCCAAGAAGAAAAAAAGCAATTGAAACATTCTAAGCTAATAATTGAGAAGATAATCGGTAGTGACACTCCTGTTCGAGATAGGGACAAACTTGTTTGAATCAAGCGTAAAGATTCAACTGATAAAGGGTCACTCTGGGGCGGATAAGACGAAGCTTCGGTTTCAGACGAATATCCTTAAAATACTTAAACTGACGCCAAATCGTTACACACGGATTTGATGAAGTCACACACACAAACGCATACACCACACACACACAGACACTCCCTCATCTATGAACATATCTATGTGCGTGCAGTGTTTATATATATATAAATATATATACATATATATATATATATATATATATATATATATATATATATATGTGTGTGTGTGTGTGTGTGTGTACAAACACCGCACGCACGAACACATATACCACCGACACACACAGATGCTTACACATAGACACGCATGGACACACACACACACACACACACACACACACACACACACACACACTTTCTCTCTCTCTCTCCATCTCTCTTTCATCTATACATGCAAGTGATTGTGAAAGGTATATAAATATATATATATATATATGTGTGTGAGTGAGTGTGTCAGTGGTATATGTATTGGTGTGCGTGGTGGGTGCTTTTGTGTCTGTGTCTTTGTGTGGTGTATGTGCTTGATGGAAGGAAATAAGTGACTGAAGTAACACAAAAAAAATTTTGAAAACTGCTGGGGTGCCATGTCGATGAAACTGTTTTGTTTTAAGATCTTCGAAACGGTTACACGGCAACCAATTGATAATCCCAACAATTTACACATAGAACCATTATATCAAAGCATATATAAAACATAAACAAAAACACTGAAGGAAATTACATAGATTACATTAACTGATATTGGGAAATGAGTGACTGAAGGGATACAAAAAAAAGACAAAAAAGATTTCTGAAAATGTTTTTTTCAATGTATTCAGCGTAAATAGTCAATGATTAAGTGCAATGGTTCACAATACTTCAACTCTCTGAAAACAAAAACAAAAAAAAAAGAAAGAATAATTACCTTCCAGTTTATCTTAATGCTGAATCAGGCTAGCTGTTAAGTCATTTGTTTGTATTATCACCCCTGCACCACGTTACTTTCACTATGAACTGAATTACGTTATATTTTTGTCAATGAGAAAATAGGAGTGGTAGAAGGAGACGCGAAAACTTCTATCAGCAGCAATGCTAACAAGGTGCATCACTTTCTCATTGCCAAAAACGCGATATCCGATAAAAAAAACTCTTGTTCAAGAATTGATATTGAAGTAAGAAGCATGTGTGCCATTGAAATGCGCCTCAGAAATAAAGTATAAAAAGAGAGTATAATAATTTTTCCGATATTGTTATTATATATATATATATATATATATATATATATATATATGAATGATAAGGAATTGCTCTCTATTATATAGAAACTTATTTGAAATGATCTCCCGTCGTTACACGGTTAATGTATAAAGAAATGGATACATAACATTACTGCTGCGTTGAAAGAAACTAATAGAGCAAAGAATGAACGAGATGAGAATTTGGAGTGAAAACAGTTATTTGGGCATTTGCATTACAGACGGCTGTTTAGCTCAATGGTAAGAGCAACGCTACGTTGAAACGTCTACTCTGTCGGTCGCAAATTCGATTCATGCAACAGTCTCATTTTCTTAAATTGTTTATTCTATTCACGTTGCCGATGTCGTGATACATAAACCGTGTAACAACGAGGGATCATTTCAAATAGAGTTTCTATATAATATAACGCAATTTATTATCATTCTGTCGGATCATACATATCCAATTCTAATATATATATATATATATATATATATATATATATATATATATATATATATATATATTCACATAAATTTACATGCTCCTAATGCTTCCATAATCACGCATAAATATTAAATAACAGGCGAGGGATTGCTTTTGCATCTATACATGCAACCAGGGCGGTTTCAACCAACCTTGACTAAACACTTCTGCATTGGAAAATGTTTTCGTATGTTCACCATAACACTGATATATGTAAACGTTGTTAGAAGCCTACACAAGAAAACTAGTTAAATTTGATCAGCACTTCCGGGGTATACAAAGGCGACAAATAGTTCATAGAAATGTATTTTCATCTTTCTTACCGATAGGAGGACAGGTCTGCTTAGTTGGTCAATAGAAACCGTCACGTATCCACGTCTTTTGGCAGCAGGCTGTGTTGGGTGTGATCAATTAAATAATTGAAAAAAAAACGGGGTCACCAATGAATAAGTTATTTCTTTCGCCCTTTGTCGGGTGGAGATCATTAAAAAGTCCAAATTTTTAAAAAAAATGGGCGTTAACATTGCTGAGAGACCAATTTAGCATGAACTCACATTGCAAATCGTACCATCCACTAAAAAAAACATTTGGGCTATTACAAGAGGCAAAAAGACGTTTCTTTTTACACATAGTGAGTAAATATTATTTCTATTATTATTCGGACTCTCTTCATCTTGGTTGTTTTTCATACAACGTTTCGGCCGTCGTACTCTACGGCCTTCATCAGGTAGGTGTGGGGAAGTAACGAACCGAACCCTATATTTAACCGACGGGGGCATATTGACTGCACTCCCTTAGTATTAGTATTATCTCACACTGGGATTGAACCTTGAACAATCAGACTAATTGCAGTAATTTTGTCTGATTCTGTAACCACTACGCTATGTGTCCATATGGAAACAACGGCCAAAACGTGGTATGAAAAACAACCAAGACGAGGAGAGTCCGAATAATAATAGAAATAATAATTATACCTCATCTAAAAAATTCAGAGATATAGTGAGTAAATGTTTAAATTTTCAGCCATCTAGCTCCAACTGTGCAGGCTGTAAGTACGACATAAATAGACATGCGTAGCCAGTCAGTTATCCAGACCTACTTGAAAACTGAAGAAATCCAGGTTGAGGCTGACTATTTTAATGTTGACAGTTTTTGGTTGACGGTTTCTAATAACACTTATTACCCTGGAAGAAAAGAAAAGAGCAAAATATGTTGTATGTAATTTGTCTCTGGGAACAACCAACCGGAGAAAAATTCCATTCCTTTGCATCGTGTTTATCTCTGGCTGACATAAAAATACCAACTCAAATTTCTTATTAGTGTCAGAACTGCATACTTTGAAGCTTTAAAAAATGGGAATGTTTCGTTAATGGCTTTGGTGTGTGGCGTAACCATCGAGTGAAATGATTGTGTAAGATAACTTCGTGACGTTCTCGAAGGAGCGAAGGTGGAGCAAGAATCAGATAACACAATGAATGCTAATATCTATCTATCTATCTATCTATTTTTCTTGCTGACATTAAAGATAGAAGTGTTTTTAATAGCGGATACACGCGGATACTTGGAGTAGGAATAGAATGTATCTTTTCATTTTCTTTTTGCACCAAATATTTCAAGGGGAAATAACTCGTGAAAAGAAAGGTTAAGGCAAGTAATCAATCATGTCTGCTTGAAAAAAAAAATGTCCAGAAGAGAAAGAAGAGAAAAAAGGAAAATAAGGATAATAAAAAGTAATGACGGACGTTAAAAGACTGCTGCTGCTGCTGCTGATGATGATGATCATGATGGAGAAGAAGAAGGAAAGAAGATCAAGTATGTAGATGCAGGAGTCCCTTGATGTAGCACGGTTTGACATAGAACGTTGCAGTTGAATGGTGGACCTCAACATTATTTTATCTAAATGTATTATCGTCCACTCGTCTTGAAAGTGTCAAATAAAAACTGAATTCTCATAAAATATTTGCCTTGTATGACTAAAATATCAAATTTATTCAATTAGCAAGCAAATAACATTGAAAAACACCATTTGCTTGATTTTAAGCGAAAACAGCACCCTCGTTCAATAATAGCATTGTAACTAACTTTTGATTATCTACAATCAGTTATAGTGCGCTTGTCTTTCTTGGACCCCAATACCAGTAACAAAAGGGACCAGTGTACCTAAGAAATTCCGTTTAGCATAAGGTCACGATAGATTCATACTTCCCATGTTATGTATGGTTTGTGAGACAGTTTGCTAACCAGTGCTCTTTAGTAGACTTAATATAAAGGGTGGGCCATGAATAGCGTGGGAGTTAAAACATTCCATTATTTTCTTCTAATCACGTTTATTACAAAGTTTGAATTGATTATGAATTGCATTATATTATGTGGAAACTATCACTTGAAATGAACACCCGTGAATGTACCATTTGGCCTAGACAACGTTGATAGAATAAACATTTTCAAAAAATGGGGCTGCAGTAGGTTTGTTCATTATATCTATGTTGTCTACGCCAAAGTGTGCATTCACCGTGTAATAACGGGTGTTCATTCCAACTAAGAGTCTCCATATAATATTTAAATCTATTTATAATCATTCTGTCGGATCATATATACATTTTCCTAATAACAAAATTTGAATTACAATATGAAATTAAAGGTTTAAATCTATTTTTGAATTCAAGTACAGAAAATTATGCCCTTCAAATAATGCACAGTGTCGACAGTATGTAAGACATGTCTGTTTGGCTCAGTCGGTAAGACAGCCATTTACCGATCATCGGTTGTGATTTATAATCACAGTAGAGAATGGTAATTTTATATATCATAGCACTCTCGTTATCATCATAAATCTTTTATCGTCCGTCAAGGACAAATACCTTCCCAAGGATTTGCCAGATATCTCTATCATGGGAGTCGCAGAGCCAATACTTTCTCAACTTGTCTAGTCCGTCTCTCCATCTTGTATTCTGCCGGCCTCGTTAACGTATGTGATATCTAGGAATCCATGTTATGAATCATGATGTCCATCGGTTGTCTGCCATTCTCGAAACATGACCAGCCCATTGCCATTTGAGTTTGCCAATGGATTCTATGATTCTTCAGACTTCTGTTTTTCCTTTAATCTATCGGTCTGTCATTTGATCTCCCCCATTTGATGTTGAGCCTGATTATCTTCTGTGCACGTTGCATGGTTCTCAGTTTGAGGGTCAGTCTCTTGGTTGGGTTTCATGTTTCAGCTCCAAAGTTGACTATCGGAAGGATGGATTGGTTGTATATTTTCTTTAATTTCTAGGACTTAATAATTTGATGATCACTTGGTTCACCTGATCTGAACCCCCCACCCCCATTTATTTTACCTGTCTGGTTATCTGAAGAAAACTCTATACAAAAGCAAGCCATCAACTATTCAAGGGTTAAAAAACAATATTCGATTGGAAGTTGGAGCAATACCAGGAGAAACTTTGTACCATATTATGGAGAATTCTCTCGAAAGAGCAAAGCTTTGCGAAGAGGCAGAAGGGCATCCTTTGAAAACGTACTTTTCCATGCCTGTTCCCCAAAATAGATTTAAACCTCACATTTTATACTGAAATTCAAATTGAGTAATAAACATGATTATAAAAAAAAAGGAATGTTTTAAGTACTATGCAACTTATTTCTCATCTTGTACATATCATATATTCTTAAATATAAGACGAGTTTTTTCACTGTGTATGACAAGTTTTTTTTAATGAGCTACAAGATGAGTTTTTTTTCACTAAAAATGACCTCAAATCGGCAGTTTGACGTATACTCAGGTCAGTCAAAAATGGCCAATTCTTTTACCTATAAACAAGAATCCTAGACATCATAGAAACCATCAGGAAACTCAAATGCCAATTGACTGGTCATGTTGTAAGAATGGTAGACAACGAATGGACATCACGACTCACAAAATGGATCCCCAGAGATCAAACGTGGAACTGAGGTTGGCAGAATATGAGATGGCAAAACGATCTGGATAGGTTCAGAAAATATTGGCTCTGCGACACCCCCGATAGGTGTGGCGAATCCTGGGGAAGGTTTATGTCCATCGATGGACGATAAAAGACTGATGATGGCAATGATTCAACGCCGGAACACACAATGTATATTAGGGAGAGATAATGCTCATTGTTTTAACTCAATTCCTTAGCATGGTTTTGTATGAAATGTTAAGTTGGTAGTTCACGACACTTTGTGTTATATCCTTTCAAAATCATTTCTCAGGTAGACTTGTCATCACTGATGAGAATTTCAATTTTACTACCTGAAAACAACGATCGATATGTTAAAAAAAGAAATTCATGTTCCGGTGACTGCTTACCAAGTACCGAAAACGGAGTCTTCATAAGAAGGGAATATCTCTCATGACGACGTTATGGCAAAATTTATTCGATGCTGTTGATTTGCTGAAAGTCTTATACTCGCAGTTGACTTGTATCCAAAATTATACGGTATTTATTAAACTTGACTGGAATGAGACCACCGAGGGTATTTCTCTGAACTTCTGACATCAACTATTTTTATTATTCCGTATAATTTTCTGACTGCTATCTTTATATTCATCGTTTTATTTCACCGTCTCGGCTGGTATATTCTTCGGCTTTCCACTATTGTTGGAGTTTCTGAGATCGGGCATTGTAAGTGTTTTCCTATATTTTTTCCAGGAGATTGTTTTCATTCTTGTCAATTGTTTAGAACCTGTGCCTCCACATTCCTTGTGTTTATGAAGTTTCATGAAAAAAAAAGATACGCAGACTGCGTGTATAGCTCAAAGGTTGTTTAGACGGTGCCAAAATCAAATACGTAAAATCAAGTAGACGCAACGGAAAAGGCGTTACGTAGACCAACTTGAAAAAATTTCTCTAATTTGTTTCACGTAAACTTATTAGCTTATCTCGAAGTAATATTTATCATTCTTAATCAGAAATTAACATCGGGAAAAAATAAGAAATTTTTGTCATTATCATTAATCTCTTTGTTACTATTTACATCCATCTTAATCGTTGTCGCTTTTTATCGCAACAATTAAGCTGAAGGTAAATAGCAGGAAAAAAGTGATAGTAATGGTTTACAACACTTCATCAACTAAAATAAAAGAAAATGAAAACAATAAATTTAGGTTGACAATTTCTTTTCAACGGAGTTATTTCTTGGAGTTGGTCACTTCCTTCAGTGAAACAAATTGTGTACCAAACGTGGTTGATTTCATTTAAATGTCTCAATCGTATCAAAATTCATTGAGATTTTTGTACTTGGACTTTTTCAGCCTTTGTATTCCACAGACAAACCGGATTGGAGAGCTGAGAATCTGTGTCAAGTCAACCGCTTTTTTCCAAGTTTGACACAGACTTCCGATCCGAATCTCTGTTCTTCAGTCCGGTGCGACCCATAAAATAGCGGGCCTGAAAAATTCAATGTACAAAATCACGATAAAATTCAACACAATTGAGATATTCGAATGAAATCAACACACTTGGTTCCCGAATGCAACTTACACGATTTCAAGTATAAATTTTCGCCAGATGTTTTTCATTTAAATCTAAATATTCAAAAATTGCTATTTGGATGTTTTTTTCTATAAAATAAGTAGTATTTATTTTAAATTTAATTTATAACAATGAAATAAGCAATTTTTGAAATTCAGTTTATAGTAATAAAGTAAGTAATATTTAAAAAAATTTGATACATAGTAATAAAATAAGTAATATTTTTTAAATTTAATGTATAGTAATAAAAAAAGAAATATTTATTAAATTTAATTCATAGCAATAAAAGTAATATTTATTAAATTTAATATATAGTGGTTAAATAAGTAATACATTTTTTAAGCTAGTTTGTAGTAATAAAATGAGTAACATTTTAGAAATTTAGTTTATACTAATAAAATAAGTAATATTTTCAATAGAATAAATCTTGAAAATTAAAGTTGCATATCATGTCTAGCATTATGATATATATTTCCTAGATTTTAGATATATGTCTTAAGAATCTAAATGTTTCTAGGCGTTTAAAGATGTTATTTAACTCCATTTTAGATTCAACTATATAATAAAGTTGGCAACACTATCCTTACTATGTATTCACACAAGAAAAGTTTTTATTAGGTTGTAGAAACGAACTTCACAAACCCGGTAGTTTGTATGAAACTGCATCCACGCGTATTTATCTCAACCCGGCAGTTATATTTGCAACGCTCTATCATCAGGGATTTAGCTATTGTGGGGCCGGTAGCCTATATAATAAAGCAGCTCTAAATAAAGATATTACAGATAAATATTAGAACACATACATTGATCCTTTTGTGCAGTTGCTATGACTTCAGTTTCAAATACCTTCATATTTATGTTCCGTACATGTATCACGTACATGTCACTCTCCCATTATTAACTGTGTGAAATATTATCCAGAATAAAAGGCAATAATCCCCAAAATATCACTATCCGTGAACATTCATAAAAGTTGAACGCGGCATAGTATTACAGTAATAGAGTAAGTTCAGAATCACCGATTCTAAATTGATAGCGCTCAAGCATTTAGCGTGGGATCCTTGAAATTGTGGGGCTAATAATAAATACTACTTTGGCAACGTAGTTAATCCAGCGATGACCACCTTTCACAACCAATTATCAAGTCTTCATCTACGTGCGCCATCTCCCTTCAAGACGTGGTTGATCATAGCCTCCTTTCCGTTGTCGCCCTTAGCAATTCCCTCTCATTTACATCTTCCGGTATTCCATTTGCCACCCACCCGCTCAAACCCTTCAAGTAGGTTATTAGCTACCTACCTATTAGCTGCCTACCTTTGCTCCTCCTCCCTCTGTCTACCATGCGCCCTGTGAGTGTTAATTCTCCGAACCTTCCTTCCTCGTTATCAAGTCTGCTGTACAAGAAATTCAAGATTATCTTCAGCAAATCAGTAGATATTTTTCTTTTCCCATTGGGCAAGGGATGGCTTCCGATTTCTTATCGTCTCATCTCGTTCCGATAGTGACTGGCCCGGGGCCAGAAACTCACGACCGTCAGAATATGAAATCCAGGCATCAAGGACGACGTTTTTAACAACATTTTTTTATCGAGCACGAACACAAACACGCGCGCATGCGCGTGCGTACGGTCAGTCGCAAGCGCTCGAAACACACGGGCAAAAGCTAATGCACACACATGCACACACACATGCACACGTACACACGTGCACAAAAACGCATACAGACTCACGCACTCACCAACGCGAACAGAAACGCGTAGACACACGCGCATACTGATGCATATACGCATACAGACTCACATGAACACACATGCATACACACAAGCACATAGACACACTAACACGCAAACACACACACACACACACAAACAAGCGCAAAAACTCAAACAGACTTTCAGACACACATACACATCAACACTTGCACAAGCACATACACACACACAAATACATATAGATACACTGACACAAACACACACAGACACGCTAACATACTGAGGGACATGCATTAACATACGCCCACACATTAAGGGTCTTAAATCGTTATTTCTATACGCGTAAATATCCATCTTGTCTCTTAGAAGCAGGCCAAATAATTCATTGGGGGTACAGTCAAA
Organism: Thysanoteuthis rhombus; assembly: GCA_963457665.1. Lineage (NCBI taxonomy): Eukaryota > Metazoa > Mollusca > Cephalopoda > Oegopsida > Thysanoteuthidae > Thysanoteuthis > Thysanoteuthis major. The sequence goes on from OY735230.1 coordinate 39,873,868, forward strand.
TAAGCTTGTGACAAAATTGGTGTGCAGGCCTCTAAGTTGCGGACAAAGTGAGCGTACAGGGCTCTAAGTTGTGGACAAAGTGGGCGTGCAGGTCAATCAAAGCTATACATTTCTCGATAGAAAGAACATTGAAAGGGTGCAACACATCCATCATCCCCCTCGGTACGCCCCAATTGTCGACGCACCCTTTCTAACAAGCCTCAAATATTCATCTGCGTACAGTTCTCAATCGTTTCCAAAATATATTGTCTTACTCCAGTCCAAGTTGGAGTCAACTTACTTTTTCCACCGAAAACAAAAGCAAGAACAGGGATCAATCCTCGCTTAATAAATAGGAATAAACTCTTCCCTGTCTATCAAGCCACCTTAAACCAAACCGATACATAAAAATTAACATTTCCCTACCGTGATTGGTAGGATCGTCTCTTACCAACTATGCTAAGCAGACAAGTCTTATATATATATAGATCAACGAATTCATTTATTATACATACAATAAAAAAAAGTTGCAATAATCATCTCCAGTCGAAATAGGAGTGGAGTCTGACCCTGCAGTAGTCAGACTTGTTTTTGATCGAATTAATTAACTATGAGTAATTTCTGGAATGTAGCATTAAAATTAATTTTCACACGCCATCCAAGAATAAAACATGAATGCTTCATTCTGAAAAAAAAAATCAACTCGCTTGCTGTCTCTCCGTAAAAAAAAACACTAACAGATGGTAACAGATGGCAGTGTCTTCCCAAAATGTGTCACGTTCTACATTAGTAAAAGTACTGTTACGCCCCACAAACCATGTTTGCAGCATAAACAAATATTAGTAAAGTACAATGCAACACTTTAAGCAGGATACATAAATACACACATATGTATGTGTGTGTGCATGTTTATGTGCATATATATATATATATATATATATATATATATATATATATATATATATATATATATATATAAGCCAAGGCCCCATTTTCTGCCATAAACCCATAATAACTAATATCAAACTGAATCTCTAACCGTGTAGATAAGAAATCTGTGAGAGTTTCCTTTTTTTTCCTATTCTTGCTTGTCTCCCCTTCTTTTTTTAGTTTGGCATAAAAAGACGGCACTCCACCTTTCTTATCTTTGAATCCACGAGGAACGATATTCCCCCAGATAAGCTTTGTCTTATGATGCCCTAAATGTTTTGTGCAATGCCGACAAGAGGCAATATATTTATCACAACTGAAGAAAGAGAGGGACTCTGCATTCACTGAGGTAATTTCCGCTCTTACCTTCCCCCGTCTGTTACAAGAGGCTTACCGAGAGGAGGTTGGTGGCGTCGATGCTCTATATATTGGTAAAGTCCTTTCGGTTTACGAGGCCATTTTGTCGGCAAATTAGAGACTTGCATATCTATTTTGTTAGCTGATTCAAGGCTTGCATGCACACTTCGTCGGCAAATTTGAGGTTCACGTGTACAGCTTATCAGCATATCTTAAGCCTACCAGCCCACTTTGTAGGAGCCCTTAGTCTATTCGGCCCGCTCAATAAAAATCATTTGGTACAGTTCTGTCTAGGACATAAATTCCAACAGATCAAGTTGGCTTTCAACCGGAAGTTTCTAACCGGAAGCTTTCTTCCTGAAAATTCCTAGGTTATTTTGGGAACTCAAAATGAATTCCTCTCTCCGTGCAGAACATCGTTCTAGCTTCCAAAAAATTTTTTCGTCATAAGTTTAACCGACTAAAAGTACGATACATGCACATAATGTATCTACAGGTATTTATCAAGACTAGTTTTCTAACTACCCTCAAACTTCGAGGTGCTGTAATATTCTTTCGCAACGAGAGGATACGAACTGCTGTGTGAACGCAGAATTCTTACCTCAAAGATAATGGATGCTTGAAAAACGGTGACTGAAAAGATGTTAAAGAAAACATGGCGTTAAACCATCGAGTATCGCTTAGATCTGTGGCCCAACCTTTTCAAGGTATTTTACCCCCTTTTTAAAAAAATAAGATTACAAGTCCCTTTCAATTTAATAACACGCAGATTATTACGATAGAATTAATTGATTCCCAGTTTCAGACGTTTTATTGGCACGTATCAGTTTTTGCCAAAAGTCTGGCCGTCGCTACTTGTTATATAATAAAGTATGATTACCTCATAATTAATCCTGGGAAGCGAACAATACAGTCGCTTACAAAAATTGAAAAAAATATTGAAACTTATAGAACCAACTAAACACAGTGATAAACAGCTAACATTATAACTAAGTTCAAAATGATTTCAATAAACAACACTGATGAAGAAAATTCAGACCTTCGGTCGCTTTGTTATATCACATCTTGCATCATACATATCCATGCAAGCCTTATGCTAAATACATTCAGCACAAATTTGATTTTTTTAAGAGCTTTATTCTCCCATTGAAATAACTGAATTCAACACTGGGGAGGGGGGCTCCCTCTGGTTAATATTCTCATGGGTGAACACTCAATAGAAGTAACACTAACAGCGAGTCACGTCTGTTATTATACTCACTGATCCCCCATCATTAAATACATTTACGTACGTAAGTAAGCCCTGATTCAGAGAATAAATGATGTGTAGTATAAGATATTATCCAAATACAATACATTATGATAAAACCTTATTTAAAATAACGAACAAAATGTATGACATAAGCTACGTATTAAAATCCTTGCTGAAAAGAGGTGGTGTTTAATCAACACTACTGGGGTACAGTGTTAATTTAACTGTTTTGTTTTTAAAATCCCCAAAACATTTACTTGGTAAACAACTGATGATCCAAAGAGAAAATTTACGCATTGACATGTAATGGGAAATAAGTGACTGAAGTGATACAAAAAAAAAAAAAATTGAAAAAGGTTTTTTTTATGTTTAGTGCTTGAAGCTGTGAAGCTTTCTAGACTATATATATTTATACATATTTGATAATAAATCAGATACCCCAGGCTTCTAAATGTTCTTTGCAGATAAGCAATTTCAATCATACATAAAATGGAATTATAAAAGTTTTAAATTGCACAAGAACTTTATGACGACCCTGTATATATAAATAAAGATTTCCTAAGTGGAATGGTTTTCTCTACCCCAGAATAACACACCAAAACCGAAGTATGGTGGTTGAAATATCATTTTATGGAGTGTCTCCTATTTACTTGCACTCCCACGAAGAGCGAGATGTGACACAGGGTCAAGTTTGACATGGGATAGAGCACCGTCAGAAATAGCTCCAGCCGTCGCAACTGATATCGCGAAGGCGTCAAGAAGAGCCCGACCTGTCTCTGGTAGTGCAATGGTACGGCGCCGCCCCGAGGCGAACTGCATTCCCTCAGCTGGGTCGAGTAATAGAGTGAGGACCCAAGGACGAATTCAAAGGTTTCCAATGCGCTGAGCAATGCAGAACCTCAGTAACCCCAATTGGCTACGACATTGCACTTATGCACTCGGTATTGAGCACATCCGCCAAAGCAGTCTCTGGCCCATTTGGATGTCAAGTGTCAGTACCGACATCTCGGGCATGGCCGTGGTGTGGATGCTACTCTTTAATCAGAACAAAAAAAAAAGTCCCGAAAAAATGGGCTATCTTTAGCGTAGTAGGCAACGAGAAACTCTCTTAGATTGAGCGAGGAATAGATTTGCTGAAAACGATAAAAAAATCTTCTATCCTCTGCTATTTGACCAAGACTTCGTAGGTGATCCATCTCCCAACGAGACTATAACCCGAAACATACTTCTATTATTATTTCCTGATAATTCTAAAGAAGAATTGTTAGACTTAAAATCAATCGAACCTTTGTGACATGAATTGAAAACAGTTAATAAACCAAGATTATCGAATCTGAACGATTTTGGACGATTCTTCATCTAGGAGTGGTCGTAAATACTTGTAGAAAGACACAGAAGCCTAATCGAAGGCTACAGAATACGTCTATTAGTACAACTGTATCAAAGGAGCCTCAACTAAGTGTTAGTTGCGAGGATCAAATATTTATGCGAAATTCATAATACAATATTGATTGCTAAAAAGAACTCATAGAGTGCATACCTCTGCCAACACCACTGTCAATTGGAGTAATTGTACATGGATCCGCCCCAAACTTTATTTAGTTTTTCCATAGCCGATTGTATACCCTTCGAAAAAATATCATAGAAATTCGCTGAGAACATTTGGAGATATCATGTTGACAGACATGGGATTTTCACTATGATATGTGCTTTGGACATATAGCTACAACGTAAGGGATATAATTGCGCATGGATCCGCTCCAAAATTTCATAAGATCTCCCATTATCCATCACACTTTTATTGAAAGTCATCGATAACTTTTGGAGATATCGTGTGGATCATCAAGAGCGTGTACTTAAATGTAATTGAAAGAAAACCTGGAAATAAAATCTTCCACTCAGGAGGGAAATCAATCGGAGATCGTGTGGACAGACCAATGAACAGACGAAGAAATGTGAACGCATACACAGACCATTTTGCAAATTTTTTGACAGAGGCAAACTATGAAAATAGAACAATTAATAAAATCGATTCTTTCTTATCTTTCATAAATCCACGTAGTAGATCGTTTTACTCTAGCTAAGTGAGTAGATAAAAGTCATCAAATAAAATTTGTAATGAATAATCGGAAAAAGTAAGGGAAATAATATGGGTCAAATACTTCTGTGTAAAACTATCTGTGTATATCAAGATGATTTGGGACTCTATCAAATTTCTAAAAGAAATCTTATCTTTCAGCGTTAAGGTGCAATATATATATATATATATATATATATATATATATATATATATATATATATATATATATATATATCTTTTGAAAATCCCATTGAAACACGTCAAGAGAAATATTTTTTTCTGTGAACTGTAAGTAAACTTCGAACATTAACCTTTTACGAAATATCCAAATTATTAAATGCGAGTTTATTTCCAACCGGCGTGGCTATTACTTACTTCTTACTTATCGCTCACAGATGCACACTCACAGACACACACGTACACACGCACACACACACACACACACACATACACACACACACACATACACACACACATATATATATATATATATATATATATATATATATATATATATAGTGAGAGAGAGAGAGGGGGGTAGAGAGAATGAGAGACAGAGATGGCTCGTGTTGATAAGGGTAATCTAGAGATACATTTCAACGAACAAGCCACTTATCACTGGTAAATCTCCTTCTGTGCAGTTGTAAGTCACGATTTACGTTTTGCAAAAGAATCTTCTATTATTTTTTTTGCGTGACAAGGTTTTTTTTTCTTTTACTTCAACACGTTGATGAACAAGGAGCAGACAACTATTTCCATTGATCGTCTGCTGATACATACATCACGACAAATCCGATTCAAGTTGAACTGGTACTCAGAATTACTGACACATTAGTAATAAGTACAATTTACTACCCGTGAACATACATAATAACTGTCATACGCAGATGAGTTTTATTCCAATGAACAAGAGCATCAAAAGTAAGCGTGAGATTTATTACACCGACGTAACCTGATATTTTTTCAGCAAGTTCGGCTTCCAAAATGCTGTGATAATTTGAATATTAAAAAAGTTTCTCGGGCGATTGAACACCTTCTTGTTGTTTATGTTGCTGACACGATATCTTGGTCGTTCCATTCAAAGACAGTCTTCAGATGGTTTTATGGTTAGTACGCCTGCCCGTACACATCGAGGGACCCGAGTTTGATTCCTGGTATGAGCGAAGAGTTTTGAAAGCTCTTCAGTAGAACAAATTCCACTGTGCACTCAACAGCTAATTGAGCACACCCTAAGTTGCGTAACTAGGGTGGAAAAAGAAATTGGGAATGGAGTTGTGCCCCCGCTTTTCGAAAGGACGATAGCGAATTGAATCCGAATCAGAATTTCTCCAGTGGTAGCAACGGTTATAACGATTGATTCGGGTGACATCTTTTTAAAAAAAATTCCTTGTTAGGCCTGGGTTTCTGTACCTTATCTCTATTGGGTTACAGAAGCCAAATCCGGCTGAAATCCGCACTTGTCTAACCTATCAGTCTAAAAAAACTCTTTGAATGTTAACGACCATTGTCAAAACTAAGGAAAGAATAATCATAATACATAACAAGCCTGGTTGCTGCATAATAAATCTCCGCTCCTGATTCTGTTCTGACTGAAGATGATTACTGTAACTTTCGTATTGTATATATACTGAAAAACATAGAAAAATATTTTTACATGTATTTATTTATAAGAATGAAATAGTCCCTAGCGTTACTGTATGTTAGATTTTTTATAGAAATAGATTAGTCAATTAAGCTCATTCGGCGAGAGACTAATTTGTCAATCGTTTAGTCGTGATTCAAAATCACAGTTGATGATTACCGTTTTACTTCTCTGAATAAGGTTACCATTGTTCTTGTTCGTATTATTCCTATTGCGGTCGAAAAACAAAGTCAACTTCAGACTTGGACAAGAATTTGTCAACAAGCAGAATGCCCGGCGTTGGCCAGGCTGAAAAATAGGTATAAATGTTCCAGAATTGTTCTTATTGAAAGCATATTCGTTATAAAACACGATTGGATTCCTAGTGAAAAGTTATTTTCCAATTCAGAAATTAAATTGCTTTTCTATATGTTTTACCAGTCCAATGTCAATGCTTTCAATGTTGGTGCATTCCAAAGGGTACATGAGTTCAGCCCCCATGACTGCAAAGCATCATTTAGGGAGGAGAAGGTGAACATACATACATGCGCACTAACTTTCTCAAATCCATATCAGACACGCCTGATCCAGAAAATGTCACGTGACCTACCTCTTTCAGCTGCATTAAAAATAAGAAAAACAGATGATCAATGAATATGTTACTTCTCTCTTTTGTCTTTTGTTGGGCAGTGATCGCTAAAAAAGTATCAATTTTCTTAGGAGTAAATGTTAGCATTTTCAGCCTTCCATTAGTGTGTCCTATATATATGATACATACATACATGCAGAGCCAGCCAGACCAGATACAAAACTCGAGAAACCTATGTTGACAGTTTTGGTTGTCAGTTTCTACTATGGATAGATATATATCAGTTGATTATTATCGGGATGAGCGTTTATGCATACCCTATACACTATTATGATCAAGTTGCAAATCGCCTTTTTTTTATCATCCTGTAAGTTGAGAGAGGAAAATTGATATACCAAGGGAAATTAAGAATCACTGGCACCCATATATGTTTCTTTTTACTTTGTAGATTAAGTATTGGTGGTGGTAAAATTAAGTTATTTTGATATATTAATAAATACTACCAACAACATTTAAAGATCGGAAAATGTGGTGATCGATGAATAAATTACTTCTTTCACATTTTGCTGGGCATTGATCACTAAAAAAGCCTGAACAAATGATAAAAAAAACGTAGAATAAGGGTTCAATTTAGGACAAATTTACATTGTAAAAACCTTTTTAGTCCCCCCCACCCAAATGTTTAAAAAAATTTTTTTTTCCTTACTCATTGATTGGAGGGTACGTGCAAAATGTGTCTACTCTGAACGCTTAGGATTTGTGGGAAACCTGGATACATAGAAACATCGAGACACACATATACGCTCACACTGTCACACTCACTCACTCACTCACTCACTCTCACACACACACATACACAAAAAAAACAAACAAACACACATATATATATGATGAGGCCCGAAGAGGGCCGAAACATGAGCTAATTTGTGTAGATAATCCACATTCTACTATTTATTTCCTGCTCTACCCTAAAACAACTTAACTTCATGAGTAAAATGTTGTATGTATCAAGCACTCTATCAAATAGATCCATTACATTTCAGAAGTGGCTTTATATTATTGATATATTATTATATTATGTTATACTGCTAGCCTGATTTGTACCACATATAGTTCTTCCTTGCAATAGGGCATATCAGGCAATGGTTCTGTCTCCATTTGAACGATCCATGACTGCGTCTCGCGTCTTTTTTTTTTTCTTGCTGCATATTGATTTATATCTGGCCCGCTGCCCAGCCTTTCCCATTCCAGTACAGTTGTCGTCCAACACCGTGTCGTATTCATACGTGGGTAGTCAGTACAAGGAACAACCAAATGGAACACTTGTTCAGCTGGCGGCCAATTTGAAACTCGCTTGTTACCCCAGCGCTCCTATTTACAGGCAGGCTATAACATACTCATTAGATAACTAGTATAAGCCCATATTACGACAGTTGGAGCCCTTTTGCTCTGTTAGGCAGTCCATCTAAAAGGAGGTTATTCTGACTGAACAATAACAGTTTTGCTGTCGCCATAGCCGGTCCCAAGCTCGGTGATAATTTTGTCTACCGGTAATTCTGCGATGAGTCATGTTCATTATTCAGTATTCTAATCATAGTTGATTTGACCAACACGTTCTTCGGCCTTCTTGGTACTATTTAAAATTCTAAGACGAGTCATTGCCATCATCCCATGTTTTACTAGAACAAATATTCTCATCCTTGTTCTTGTCACTCCGATTTGGCTGACACGTTCTCTGGGCTTCCTAGTGCTACTTGAAAATCGGCAACAAGTCAGTTATCATTCCACTTATATTTCAGCCGATGCCTTCTCCGGTCTTTATAATGTCATCAGAAATTCTGAGATAAGTCGTTTTTATTATTTCAGGAGTTTCTCAAACTAGCATCCTTATCTTTTCTTATGTTTTTATTATAACGTTTCGGCTGATCCCTCCTCCTGCTACCATAGTGCTTTATTTTAACCGGGAGCTTTTCTTTTGGGGCCTTTTGCCAGACTAAGAAATCCTCAGTCATTACCCCCAACCAACACAAAAACTGCTGTGCGTATACATAAGTATCCATGGACTTATGGATGTCCCCTGTCCACCCCTACCAATTTAGGCATAGCAGAGTGAAATTCCGGGTAGATTTTCAGGTCCTTTCGCCAAGGAGTCCCCTATACATTGGTATTTATGAACCCTTTCAAAAAGGTTCTTATTTGCACAGAACTATCATCGTACTTCCGGTATTTCAAACTGGAAATCATTACTGTTGACTTTATCAATGGATCGTGCTGAAATGCAAGAAGCAACGGTAAGCAATGGGAAGCAATGTAAAAATATGTCATGTATTACCAGTAAAATTGCTCTTATTCACGAATAGTCAAAATCCCAACCCCAAATTATTTAATTAATCACCCCGAACCCCTGTTTAACAAGACTGGTCGCTGCAGGGCTGAATTCCATTCCTACTTCTCTTCTGATTGAAGATGATTACAGCAACTTTTTTTTATTGTATATATATATATATATATATATACATATATATGTATATCAATTAAAAATTATCAAAAAAATTGATTTTTTCCCATACAAATTTATTTATTTATTAGTAGGGAAGAAGCCCCTGTATTATGATAGCTTTTCGTCCAAGTCTAAGCCTTACCAATTCAGCCCAGTCAGTAAGACTGACAATGAGTTGGTTGTGAGTTCAAATGAATTTTATACCTAAGTGTACACCCTTAATTTTGATGAGGATTGTCTTTGTTGATTTTGTTCTTGTTATAGTTGAAAAAAATCAACGTTTATTGCTCTCCTTCAAGAGAAGCCCAGTGAAGTAGCTTGAAGAGAAAGTAAACATATCATTTATTACCTGATTTATATCTGTTCTAATCAACGAACAACCCTATCTCTAACCCTAATCTTGAATTATTTAATCGATCACTACAAACCTATGTATAAAAACCTTTTTTTTAATTACCTCCCCTTTGTTTCCCGTGCTTCCTCCCACAACTGCTTCTCGTATTTTAAAGGGACTTTTTTTCTTAATACGCAAAAAAAGATGAGTGTTCAGAAGCGTATTGATTCACTGATCGAAATCTGCGAGCATCAACTTACTTTTGACTCTCTGTTTGCGCATGTGCATTCACAGATCACGCGCACAGAAACGGGCGCACGCATGCACGTATTGATTCGGTGTCGTCAAAACGAGGCGTTAATTAGGCGGGGGTGGGTGAGAAAAAGGAACCAGCGCCATGCTGTCAAATCCCATCGTAGCGAATTGAATTTTGTTGCTCACTTCCCCAAGGTACGACGAACAAGCGCGGCTCTTGCTTGGCATTATTAAATAACGACCCATCTGATCAGCGACCCGTTTTGTATATATGAGGAACCGCCAACCAGAACTGTCACCACAACTGTCGACACAGGTTTCTTCAGTTTCCAGGCGAGTCTGGCTGTCGATATCTGTATATGTCACGCATACAGGTTCGTACCAATAGAGCTAAAAAAACAGAACCATTAAACATCCACTCCTTATCATGTCCATAAAAAAAACGTTTTTTTAATTTTTTTAATAAAATTCACTCAAAATAGTTTTTCAGTAGAGGTAGGGGTCGATTTATAATGCAATTTTATGCTTAATTGGTCTCTTGTTTTGTATCCAGTTGCGTTCACTTTTGTACTTTTTTAAAAAATTCGAGCTTTCCCTTAGTGATCACAGTCAAGCAAAGGTGATTTTTTTCATTGGCCATCTCTTTTTTTATTTTCTAATTGATTACCCAACCACACATACTCACTGACGGCTGGCTGCAGAAAAGACATTGCTCGTGAGTCGGTTTCTACTGAGTGACTAACCAGACCTACATACTATTCTCTCTCTCTCTCGGCAGACTTCTTCGAAAAGGTGTTTCCAATTCTCGTAGGGAAACTTGGCTTTTCGTCTGCTACCCTCCCAAATGCTCCACAAACATTGATGCAGATTTTCTATTGGAAAAGTTGAGTGGGAAAGACGTCGATGGAAAGTCGCCAGTCTGTTCAGCACAGGTGGGTTTCTAGGACTGCACTGTTGGTTAAGAGAGCAGAACTAAGAGAAAGACATGCTATATGAATGCCGTCGGGCCCAGAGAAAATTAACAAAAAAAAAATACAACTCAAGAAGTCAGCCGAGAGATGTACCATTCACGCAACAGAGCCTCGTAGTTAACCAGAAAAATACCTACTGAATATCTCCTCAAACGGTATTTTCTCGCCCGTAATATTTAATACTATTGTTTTGAAGAAAGGGTGCCTCGAACCTTTGCACAAACCAACTGTGCGTTTCGATTTTTGTATACGTCATGGTTACTTAATGTTGTGAATGAAAAAGTGAATAAAAACAAACAAAATAAGCATAGCTGTTGCAGGATCAAATCCCATCCCTACTTCTATTCTAACTGGAGATTATTACTGCGACTTTTGTATTGTGTATGTAATAGATAAATTCGTCAGTATATTAGACTTGTCAGTTTGGCTCAATCAGTAAGAGTACCGCCTAGCAACCAGTACGTAGCGAAATGTTATATAATCTATATATCTGCTTTGTCTAACGTGATGGGATAAACAAAAATTGAAGAGTTCAACTCCTTTAATTAGGCAAAGGGGGATAAAGTCAACTCCAACATGGACTGGAGATTGACTAACTAAAAAAAAAAAGAAAAAAGTTATCAAATCTCTAAACATCTCCAGATCAAGAAAGCTCCCGAATGAAGCTTTGATGTTATGGCGTTACCCCACTTGAAGATGGGCGTAACATAATCTCTCTGTCTCCATTTTCCACCATTCTGGGCATGGTTCACACCCAGCTAATCCCAGTAAATAAAAAGAAATTTATTCTAAAATTAAAAAAAAATAGATCATCATCATGATCATCATGGTCATCATCATCCTTTTATCGTCCGTCATTGGACATAAACCTCCCCAAAGATCCACCACAATTCTCTATCATGGGCGTCGCAGAGCCAGTATTTTTTAAACTTGTCTAGTTCATCTCTCCATCTTGTATTCTGTCGGCCTCGGTTTCGCCTGTGATCTCTGGGGATCCATGTTGTGAGTCGTGATGTCCATCGGTAGTATTTCATTTTAGCAACATGACCTGCCCATAGCCATTTAAGTTTTTTTTAATAGATTCTATTATGTCCCGGATTCCTGTTTTCTTTCTGATATACTGTGCTCTCTTGAGATCTCTCCATGTAAGGTTGAGCATGATTCTCTCATGTGCACGTTGCATGCTTCTCAGATCCGGCACCAAAAAAGACTGGTGTAAATATTACAATTCGCCAGATTTTTTGTTTTTTTGTTTTCATTTCCAGTTAATTTTATATCGAATATTGTTAAAAAGCTGAACAATCATACGAAACCTCCTCCAAAGTTAAAAGAGCTCGAAAATTCACACAAAGGCTCCAAATAGTCTAATTATACAAGATATCGATCAAAATTTAACACAATAATGAAAATAGATATAAAGTACAATGTGAGATTCCTAAATGATATTGTTATGAAAATTTGAACATTGATTAATAGGATATTAAACATTTGTTATATTACGTATGATTTTTCGAATATACTTAATTTTTTTTAGCTATAAATTTAGTTGGAAATTTAAAAGGAAGAAAAAAAAAGCCACTTTCAGCCATTTTTAGCCAGAAAGGTAGGAAACTTTTTTGTATCGTTTTGACTATTTTTTAAAAATTTTAGTGTTGGATGAGCAAGTTTAATCCAGTTGAAAAGATTGTGGTAATGAATTACACTAAGCTTATCGATGACTGTGCGTAAAGGAAGAAAAAAAAAAGTAGATAGAAGGAATCTGTTGATGTTATACGAGCAAATAGAGCGCAGAAATGAAACCCGTTGAGAATGGACGTCCAGTCACGTGGAAAGCTTATGGCGTCTCAAGTTACTCGTGCCTTTTTTTTTTTTTTTTTTTTTATTAACGCACCGTCGACATTGCAGGGAAAGACGGGTTCAGATGAGGGATATGACCTGATTCTGAAATGGCCGAATACTTGCTCAAGCGTTAAGTACGATTACTGGTTTTTTGACTGAAGTGTGAACAAATCTATATACATTCATGAAAGCATATTCAATCCACATGTTTGTGTGTGTGTGTGTGTGTGTCTGTCTGTCTTTCTGTGTGTCTATCTCTATGTGTGTGTATGTCTATCTGTGTGTGTATGTGTCTGTGTGTGTGTTTGTCTGTGTGTGTATCTGTGTCTGTGTATGTTGGGGCTGAAGATGCACCGTATTTCACCGTACACAACACGCATTTTTCGAAAAGATGCGTATTATCTACGAAAACATGATACAGGGATGTGTAGTTTTCAAACGAAATTGAAGCTCAATCGGGCGCTGGGGTGATGATCATCTATTGTAGCGTATTATACATGGGGAAGTACGTTCGTTTAAAATTATTCCGTGACTCAGTAGATAGTCAGAGCACTAAGCTGCGTACTTCGTAGCAATTACCGCAGAAATGAGTTTATCGAGCGGAACCTATCTCCCCTCAAAGTACCACGTGACAGGTTGTAGATAACTCTATATAGATTTATGTAAGCGTGGTCGAGTTACCTGTGCAAGTGGTGGGGTGGGGGTCAGTAAGGATGTAATTTTGAATTATCCCATGATCCAGGAGATAGTCGGGACACAATGCCACTTACTTTATCGGTGGGGGCGGAGATGGGTTTATTTGGCAATATCCATCCCCTTTCAAAGTATCATGCAACAGGTTGTAGACCGAGGGTGAGCAATCAACGACCCAGGGGCTGATCTAACTGGCAGTTTCATTTCATCCAAACCGCTGACTATTGAATTTTTTTGTTTTTCTCATATATGTATATATTTGGTTGACGGACAATAAAATTCAGAATCGTATAATAGAGTCTAATTTTTGCCGAGACCGCAAAAGAATCATTGTTTTATAGCTAAAAAAACATTTTAACACCAAGCTGTTTCCATATCATTGCTCCTTTCTTTATTCGCTTCAACCCGCGAGAGACAAAAAGATTTGTTATCTGCTGCGCCAACCCCCAAAATTGCCGAACTCAGTTCTAGATAAATCTATTAAGATTCGTGTAAGCGTGTTCCAGTCATGTGTATGTGGGGTCCGGGGGTCTCAGAGGGTCAGGAATGGAGATGTAGCTCCATCAATTACAAATTATCGCATGACTTGGTAGATTATTGAAATAAAACACTCCACAGACTTCATAGCAATTCTCGGGGGGGGGGGTAGGATCAATCTGGCGGTGCACATCTCCTGTTCCGAGTACCATGCCACAGTTTGTACTGGGTTACATAGTACCAGTAACAGGGAGTTTTATCTCTAACCTGAACTATAAGGTAAGGTGAAGTCAGAGAATTCTGACTCTGGTGTAAAAGTCATTTGTTTCCTATGCTGGGCGTAAAACAATAGTTTGCAGGTTCATCTCACAGGCCATTTACAACTGATTTCGTTCCTCACTGGGAACCCTGTTATTGTGGATTTGTACCGCAATAAGTTTATGTTACTAGGTAATAGGAGACGTGTGTATGTGTGTGTATTTGTGCTTATGTATGTGTTCATATCAGCGTGTGTGTATGAGAGTCCATCCGCGGGCGCGAATGAGCTACTGATTCGATTACGCTCAAAGCACAAAGAATTTTTATCTTCAAACTGAACTGATATATAGAGCCAACTTTCGAGTGTAAAACATGTCATGCCTATTTATGTAAGCAATTATTTGGAATACGCCATCAAACTTCCCCAGGGAATATTCTCGATAAAAAAAAAATAAATCATGGGAATTTATCGGTATTAATTTATTGCTTTGCCTGATTTTCAGTAAAAGAGAATAAGGGATAAAGGTCTGGTTAGTCACTCAATAGAAACCATCATGTGTCCAACGTATTTTTAGCGGCATGTTATGTTGGGGTTATCAATTAAAAAAGTTAGAAAAAAAAAAGGAGTGATTAATGGATAAGTTAGTCTCTCGCATTCCACTGAGCAAGGATCACTAAAAGCCCGAGGTCCAGGAGAGCTACCGGACACAGATTAAGAGATCAACTTGGCATAAACTTGCATCACGGATTGAGCCCTGATTAAAAAAACCTCTTTGGCTTTTTCTAGATATGTCAAGGGGTAAATGTTTAAATTAGCCTTCTATCTCCATTGGGGCAGCCTGTGTGTGCAAGACATACATAGCCAGCCAGACCTACTTGAAAACTGAAAAAAAACTGTGTTGACAGTTTATGGTGACAGTTGTGTATGCCGGTTTCTAATAATTTTAACCAAAGTATATATGCTCTTTCTCTCTCTTTCTCACTCACTATATATATATATATATATATATATATATATATATATATATATATATATATATATATATATATATATATATATATATACATATATATATCTACTAGTTGATATATGTAGCGTTGCCCGGGAAACAAATACTAAATATAACATGATTTTCTACAGAAAATATTTCTTTAAATTAAAAGTCACACCCTTCTGAAAAAAAAAAAAATCGAAATCCAAAAACCCAAAAAGCAATTATTATTTTATGGAGATTTCCAAAAATTAAATCCGGGTTATGTGCTTGCTCACACACACACACACACACACACACACGCACACACACACGAGCTATTTTTGCTGCAGATGATTTTTATGTCGAAAGTATTACCATGGCCAGACAATTTTCCGATAACTATGTAAAAAAAAAAAAGATTCTGATATAAAAATTATTTGTTTCCTATTGTTAAGGCCGAAGATATTAGCTAGAAATGACCTATGGCGACTTTGAATGACCTATAGATGTGCCCGGAGGTGAGCATCACTAGGAATATATTAAATATGTATATATGTTTCTGCTCCAAATTCTCATTTTGCTCATTCTCGGTTTATATCTGCTCTATTCGTTTCTTTCAATGCAATGATGGTGTTATTAAGAAATGGATATGTATGATCCGACAGAATGATTATAAATTGTGTTGCATTGTATTGAAACTCTTATTTGGAATGATCTCCCGTTATAACACGGTGCATGCATCAGTTGGCTTTAGACAATGTAAATAGAATAAAATGGGGCTGCTGCAGGAATCGAACATGCAACTGATAAGGTAGACGCTTCAACGTAGCGTTGTTCTTACCACTGAGCTAAACAGCTGCCGGTAATGCAAAGGCTCAAATAACTCTACTCACTTAAAAATTCTCATCTCGTTCATTCCATGGTCTATTTCTGCTCTATTAGTTTGTTATTGTTTTTTGCAATGCAACAATGGTCTTATTAAGAAATGGATATTCATGATCCGACAGAAGGATTATAAATTTTGTTATACTACATAGAAACTCTTATTTGAAATTATCTTCCGTTTTTATACGGTTAATCTATCCGTGGGCCTACACAACATAAATAGAATAAACAATCAAAGAAAATGGAGTTGCAGCAGGAATCGAACTTGCGACCGATAGGGAAGCCACTTCAACGTAGTGTTACTCTTAATATTTGAAACTGCCGCCGATAGTGCAAAGGCCCAAATAATTTTTTGTACCTTTGCCTTGATTAAGGGAATTAAGGTGCTCCAGTTTTCATTTCGCTATCGTTATCTGAGGTAAAACGGGTTTTAAGCAGATAAGTTCTTTTAATGATTGAAAGAAATAGAGTCTTATTTAAAATACGACAGGCCAACGTACGCAGAAAAAAAACCCTTTAAAGAAAATTAGATGTATTGCAATGGCTTAAGTTTCAAGTCTCCTGTGGCGTTGGCTCTCAACATCAATGCAAGACGATCAATTGCTGCTTTATACTTAGGTGTCTTCCTTTTTTTTTCTCTC
>OY735230.1:39895502-39995502 GCA_963457665.1 Thysanoteuthis rhombus
CTTTTCAAAACTTGTTGTTGTCATTTTTTTTTGTTTTTTTTTATATCCAATAAACGTTTTGCATCTTCTAATTTGGTTTCTTTCTATACAGGCAAGCCGTTCGCTCGGCTGACCTTTTTCAGAATACGGAATCAGTAAGTCCTCCGCCGACGTTTGAATGAACGAAACTTTCTGAGCAACGAACCAAGAACATTAATGTAAATTTTCTGCCCCAAATTTCTGAAGATTATTTCTTTCTTTGAAATATTCCCACCTTTGTTCGTAGTGTCTCTAGTGCTTTATTGAAAAAGAGGTAAACTAGCTAATCTCTGTAGAAGAATGGGCATAATTTTTATGAGATGACTATATATATATATATATATATATATATATATATATATATATATATATATATATATATACATATAAAATGAAGTTAAGGATTTGCTACACGAACATGCTCATGTTTTTGCCCTGTTTTGGTCTTCAAGCTTATTCACCCGAAGATAGATAGATACGATAGAAACAAACATGTTCGTGTAGTGAATCCTTTGCTTCTTCATATTTTAAACTCTACTCTAACTCAGCTTGATGTTTTATGTTGAATTTATCGAGAACTTTATGAAATAAACCCATCACTCATCGGATATTGCATGATATCATATTGCATTCCTGATTTGTATTATGTATGCATACAAATATATATATAGTCATGTAAACTCTTCGTCTTGTAATGCTGAAAAAGAAAATTTATATATATACTCACAATCCAATCCAATTAACCAACCAACCACACACACTCTCATATATATATATATATATATATGTGTGTGTGTGTGTGTGTGTGTGTGTGTTTGTGTAATTCAAAATGTATTTTTCCAATTTGCAAGAATACTCAAGAGATTGCTGATTCGTAAAATTTATCAATTTACCTATAATGTGTTTATGAAGTATTAAATGAGGATTCCGGTGAAATTTTTAAATTTTTAAATTCTTTATTTTGGAAAACTTTTATTAAATTATTCATAAACAGTATAACATTCAAAATACGCGGAAAATAAACTTAAACAAACTGAAGATAAACATGAAGTAAAAGAAAAGATCGTTAAATTGAGAAAAAGATTACATTTTTTTTCATTTCAGAGTGAAGAGAGATTATCCCGAAGGATCATCCTCATACACACATCGTGTTTATGGGTTAGAATCGTAAGTTCTTAATCACAATTAAACCTGATCGAATATCAGAAATATGATATTCAAATCAAAATCGACCATTGGTTCTTATAATGACAAGAACAAAATATATTGCCGGTTGCTGTTGATGAGTATGTAAGGCACGAGAAGTTGACATTCATCGGGCAGATATCCTTTCAATTCTTATATCATATATATATGGCATTACTAGCAGCTGTTTAACTAAATGGTAAGAGCCTCGCTGAAGCAACTACACTATCGGTTCGATTCCTATAGCAGTCCTATTTTCTTTAATCGTTTATTCTATTTACATTGTGATATATTAACCGTATGAAAGCGGAACATCATTTTAAGTTTCTATATAAATTAACACAATTCATATTCCATACATAGTCATGTAAACTTGCAAAGGGAATTTTACTTGTCAAATTTCATATAGTCCCAAAGTATTCACGACTTCGTGCCACTCAAGTCATCCTTAATCTGATCAGTTTTATTTCAACGAGTTACCCCATATATATATATATATATATATATATATATATATATATATATATGCAATGCTCTTCCAACCTCTGGAATAGAGCACTTTGGTAGATGAGGAATTATGCATAAGTGAATATATTTTGCTTAGTTAGGTCCTATAGAACGTCCAGCTCCGCGTAGGGCAGGGAAAAAATGTTGGCCTCTGGGTCTAAAGCGAAGGAACAGTTTTGTTTTTAAAATACCCCAAACAGTTACATGGTAATCAAGTAAACAACTGTTGATCCCAAGAAGAGAAAATTTACTCATAGTACCATACCAACAAAGTACACGTAAAACACAAAAAACAAAAAAAAACTCTGAAGAAAATTACACACACATGCTCACGCACATATATATATATATATATATATATATATATATATATATATATATATATATATATATACAAATACACACACACATATATAATCTAAATTTATGCTAAATTGGTCCCTTGGTTCAACAGCACACATGCTTGTATTTTGAAAGTTCGAACTTTTCTCTAGTGATCATGGCCAATCGAAAGGCTTTGTAAAAATAATTCGTTCATTGAATCACAAATAAATTTCAATTTTTCATTAATGTTCCCGTGGCACAGAGTTTTAAGGCTTTACTTTTTCTTTCTTTCTCTCTTGCTTTCGAAGCGGATTAACCATTAAGCTGTGTAGGCTCTTGCTTCATTTCCTAAGTAAAACTCCAACAATTGAGTTTTGACTTTATTTTTGTAAGTAACAACAATGAAGGATGATGATGACCACACTAAAAACCAATTGCATCATGCACGAATGAAAAGTGGCACAGTGACGTACGCTAAAACTGATGACGAATTCACTCCCACTTCTGAAGCCCAACTCAGGTTGACTTGTTCTGCAAACGTTTGCATATTGTATTTACAGGAACTATTAATAAAGGAGTCGAAATGAGACGTGAAGTTTTGGAATAATATTGTATGGAGAAATGAATTGTGACTTGTTTACCATTCAGATTTTGATGAAGCAAGGGAGTTTGACCTTAGCGCAGCCAAGCTTATGGTACTTCTTTTTCCCTTCTTAGCTCATCTTTTTCCCTCCCCTCCTCCTCCACTCATTCATTCTTGAAATACTGAAATAGTTTAGCAACTTATGTAATAACCAGTACAAGTAGAAATAACTCTGAAAATAACTTAGGACAAATTTAGATCATCTGGGGATGGAAAATAAATTAACAGGACATTTCGGGAGATATCTATTGAAATAGATAGAGGAATATAAAGAAAAAAATCAAATGAGCCTGGTAAATGTTTCTCTGTACTGATAACCTTTTAATTGGAAACCGTCAACTAAAGCTGTTACCAAAACCATCAACATAGTTTTCCTCAGTTTTTAAGCTGGTCTGGCTCCCTGGCTATTTAGGTATAACGCGTATAGACCGCACCATTGGAGCTCGAAAATGTATTTCTTATTATGTCTCGAAAATTCTTTTTTTGTTTTTTTGAACATCTCCCCCATGGGTTTTTAGTGGGAGGGTCAATTTACAATTTACAATGTAAGTTTATACTAAATTGTTCCTTTGGTAGTGTCTTGCAGCATTCACGTTTGTTTTTCTTTCGAAAATTTGAACTTTTTTCATTGATTACCGTCCAACATAAGGCGAGAGTAGAAATTTATTCATTGATCCCACTTTTTTTCCCGATTCAAAAATAAATTAATCACGGCATGCTGTCAATTGGCGATGGCCAGGTGACAGTTTCTATTGAGTGACTAACCAGACCTGTCTTATTTTCTTCCTTTCTCTCTCTTCCTCACTTTCTTTATCCAGTGTTGATCGTTCTCTCGCTTTTCATACTTCTTCAAATCTAGGAAATAAAATTAGACAACTACTGAGCCAATATCTAGCACGTCTTTCGGAATATCTTCACATCTACCCCGAGCCCCATGCGAATTGGGTAGACACAAATTCCTCGACTTCAACAAAGAAATTAACGAACGAGGCTAAAAAGATTGAAGAAAAAAAGAAAAGAAAAGAAAAGAAAAGAAAAGAAAGAGAAACAGAACTGAAAAATAACTTTAGCAGCCGAGCGAGAAGATTAGAAAAATTCGTTCCCGATTTATCATAGCTGCTCTTACTATTTTTAGACTTCTCATTTTAGTAAAGGGACTCTCGTCTGCAATTCTGGAACTCACGTGTCTCAGGAGGCTGTAAAAAAAAAAAAAAAAAAAAAAAACAGCAAAAAAAAAAACGAAGAGGAATTCTTCGGGAAAAAAGATATAGAATAAAGAAATTGATTCTGAGTGAATTCATCAGTAAACATTGAGAGAGATAAAAGAAAAATGTACCAAATTCGAAAATGAAAAAAAAAAAGACGAAGAAGAAAAGATCAAGGAAAAAAGTCGAGAAAATGTTTTCAAAGCAAATTAGTTCGTTACACAAGAAACGTCGTTTTTTTTTTTTTTATCACCCTCATAGAAGGAAATACTAAAAGTTTAGGATTTACTCCAGAAATAGTTTTTTTCTTCTTTCAGATCCAATATAAGTAGACACTATACAAATCTGGTCGGTCATTTAATAGAAACTGTCACGTGACCAACGTCTTTTGGCAGTATGTGGTGATCAATTTAAAAAAATTTGGAAAAAGGAGTGATCGATGAATAAGTTACTCCTTGCGCCTTTTGTCTGGCAGTGATCACTAGGAAAAAAGTCCGAACTTTCAAAAAAGGCAAGCATGAATGCTATCGTTCGCAAACTACGGGACCAATTTAGCGTAAACTTACATTGCAAGTTGAACCTAACTCTAAAAGCTCTTTATTCTAGACCTAATGAGTATTTGAATCTTCAGCCCCATAGCCCGATTGGCGCAGTTTGAACGGGCAATACATAGATAGATTGATAGATAGATAGAGCCTTTTGAAAACTGAGGAAACCTATGGTAACAATTTTGATGAGTTTTTGTTGGCGGTTTATAGAAATGTACTAAATGCAAAAATGAAAAAGAATAGGGGAAGGTAAAATGAAATATTTTCAATTCAAAATATCAGGTTGTGTGCACATGATACATCATTTTTTTTTACATCAAAGAGAATAATGTCAAAAGCAGAAGCTTTACTTATGTAATTACGTGCACCTTTTTTCAGATTCATTACTAATAGACACATAACCCTCCCTCGCAGTCAATAATTGAACGACTGTAACGTCAGAATCTTGAAGTCATGTAATAAAGATAAGTAAGAATAAATACGGTCAGAATGAAATCTATCTATAACATCACCGGCGTTTTTCACTGGAAAACATCTAAAATAGAATTTAAAAAATCTAGAAACATTTAGATCCCAGAGAATCTAGATTTCATCAATAAACCCACCCGAATAAGGCCCCAAAAGATGAAAATAACTTTTTTCTATCCAAAAAAAGAAAAGAAAAGAAAACAACAACATTTTAGAAGTGGTCTAGTGGAGTTCTGAATTTTCAAATCTGCAGACAAAACAGTATGACCAGAAGCACTGAAACAAACAATCAAAGCAACGAAACAAACACACGGACAAGAAAAAGGATAGAACCTTTCGCCATCTTTCATAGCTACGGTCGTTCAATAATAGACGCTGTTGAGCACAGAACATTCATATTGGATGAACACTTGAAAGAATATAAATACCGAGAATATATTTAGTTTTGGAGTATTCCGTTAGGGTCGGGGATGCAAAGAGCTTTGTTGTCAATTGTTAGTTCTTAAATCTCGCCAAAACGTTTTCCCTCAATCGAGCGATTGATTTTGAAGTAAAGTGACTCTGCCAATCGACATCAAAATTAAGGTGCATCAAATCAAACGTTAGTGAGGAAATTGTTTGTATTAATATGTTGGCGTATTTGCTTTCTATCAGAGGTTTTAAGATAAGTGATGTCCCCGTTCCATTCGAGGCAGCAGGGCGGGGTAAGGATGAATAGAGCGTTAGAATTGGTACGACCCAAATTTTTACTCTTCAAAATCTCCGACTGAACGAGGCGAATGTCGGTGGGATGGTCGCTTCATATACACTTATGCGACTATGTGCACACATATACACATAACTATCTATCCATATGCATATATGGTAGTAGTAAATCACAGTGAGGAAAATCGAAGATCAAGAATTCGTATGTTTATCCTCAACTTTATTATCAAGATAAAGCTATGCATTTTGCCTTATGACAGGGCGTCATCATAAGCTGGAGTATAAAAAAATATGGAATCAGCAAGCAGTTGTAGTCCGTTACATGTTGAGAGCAATAACACAAATGGATAAATGACAGTTGAAGAAACTGGTCGTGTCTTAGAGAGAAGGAGAGATAGAAAGTTCTGAGGAAACAGGATATAGGTCAAAGGATTTCACATAGTTTTGATGGAGAAACAATGGACGTGTGATGATGTGTGTGTATTTTGAGATAGAGTCTTGTACTTTCTATATCTAGTTCTTAAATAAATAAGATAGATAGTTAATGTGTGCTTGGGGTGTCTTTTTCTATATGTGTTCCTGTGTATGTGTTTATGCATACGTGTATTTTTATTATTTTTTCTCTCATGAGTGTATAAACAGTCACAACCATAACTTCGACCCACAGAAAGCTAGCTTAATCAAAAACATTCGCAATACCACCTAAACGAAATTGCATCGAAGCTGCTCTCGTATACAAATGCAAAACCAAATATCAAACGACGTGATTTTTTTTTACCAAGCGACCCCCTAAACAAACAACAATACATCAAAATTAGAACCATTGACGTTCAAACAACATGCGTTATTGGGAGATACGCTTCAGACCTTTCAAGTAAAAAAAAGAATAAAACAAACACACACAAACACATATCCTTATCCCTGCACACAAACACGCACATTCTTCAACTCTCATTTAGCTACATGGAGCGATAATTAGCGCAGTACGACAAGACCATTTTTTTTTTGCATAAAATACGTCTTATCCACAAGGAATACTCATCTTCAGTGTCCCTGTTCCAGACAAGGCTAAGCTTAGTAAATGACTACCGGCCTTGATGTGGAGCACGATGGTGACATGTTCAAATAGCAATCTCTTTCTGTTGGCAACGAAATTGAATGCCTTGTCAGTTGCCGATAATAATCACGGTTGTCTGTCAAAAGAAAATCTGATATTGCGGGTAAAGATCACAAAGATCAAAAGCAGTATTTCGATTAAGATGATGAAGTGTAGGCACTTAAGCGATTCGAGCCAGAATCTCGTCGATATATATATATATATATATATATATACTCACACATATATATATATACACACACACATATATATATATATATGCACACATATATATATAGAGAGAGAGAGGGGTACGTCAGAAAAGTTTACCACTTTAAACATTAAATATAAAAATAAATCAACCAATTATTTCCAAATATTTATTTACCAGTTACCAGTGAAAAACACCATCTTTTTCTAAGGGTACTTAGAATTGGGATTACATAGAACAATTGTACAACACCATTATCCTGTATTGACTATAGGGTTCCAACTTTCTAAGCCCCTCACCATTGATGAGAAGGCCTGGTTTGCGGGGTGGGCATGTCCCGTTTGCAACCCCCCTACCGGTGCCCATTCAGTAGTAAATTCGATCATCAATGGTTGCCTCAATAGAGGCCTTGTGCCACACAGCCAAACTAAGGTAAGAATAAATCCTTACTGGGTGATGACTGTTGCGTAGAGGTTAGCATGCTTATCTCACAGATCAATTCGTCCGATCAAAATAAACTAAGCTTAGCAAATAATTAAAAGGCTTTTCAGCAAGTGCTTTGGGGTCCCGGGCATAGTTATCTCTAAGCTGTGTGCGCACTCGCGCGTGCACACTCACATGCACAGATTTTGCAACCTACGTACAAAGGAAATTTGAAAAAAAATTGAAATTCAAAAGTGCGCACATATTAGGGTGTTCGGAAAGTAATTACGTATTTTTCACATTCGGAAAGTAATCACGTATTTCACTGTGAATCATAAGCCATCCAACAATGGCAATACCTGGGTTAAATGGTACGAGACTACGTCTGGATTTAATTCATCATCTCTTCTATCTGATAGTGTGTTGCTTATAGTGTATTGTACAGTTTAATCCCCATGGGGGATAGAGACTTTAAAAAGCAACATATCCACCCTTGCTTACAGCTTGAATTTCGAAAGGGTATTACTGCTAAGTAAGCGAAGAGAAACATTTGTGTAGTGAATTCTGATCCAGTGGAGGCTCGTAAATGCCAGCTATGGGTTAAAAGGTTTAAAAATGACGTTTGCTATTTGAGAATATGTAATTTTTCCCAAACATGAAAATACGTAATCATTATGTCACAGGAAAGAAACATTCGCTCTATAAAAAATTTTGCACCCACAGACGACAAAAAAAAAGGGGGGGAACATTGGCCCTGGGTGTTTTCGACTGCTTCCAAGATAGTACTCACCTAATCTTTGGATAACTGTCTTTTAGAACCATGGTGGTTGGTTCTGATTAAAACCTGCCAAGTTCTTCATTTCTCAAAGGATTAGATTCGCAAAAAAAAAAGAGAGTGAGACCCAGAGTTATTATTTATGCAGACTCTGAGATTTGGAATCAGATGACAAGAACTGACAACAATCTTTTTGATTCGGTCTCTCTGAGAAAACACGACTGCATTCAGAAACACAAACACAAGCAAAATTAGAAAGCTAGATTGAATCATTTGCTCTTCTTGTCAAACAAATGCATGATGCTGGGTTCGCCAAAACGTTTGTTCTATTTTTTACTGTAGGATGACATTAGGAACGTTTAGTTTTAACTAACTGTATTAAAAAAGATCGGTTTTCATTGTATTGTCACAGCATACATTTGAAAATGATTAATATTTAAGATAAGATGAAAAATACTGATATTTTTGCCATGTTTTTCTTTTCTTTTTTAAATTTTTTTTTTTTTACTCCCATCTTAATTCCAGTAGTGTTTACGCAACTTTCTATTTGGATTATTATTCCTATGGCAACTGCACGATCGGAAATAAAGCGTAAGCCCTCGGTGAGAACCGCACTCACCCCCCTCATTAGCGTTAAAAGGTATGAGTCAACTTCTTCCAGGTCATGAAGTCTTCATGGTCAATCGGTAAAGGCGACCAGGCAAAAACGGGACCACCTCTGGGTTGTGAATTCGATTTTCACGGATAACTTATTCATCATTTCCGATCGGACTGTTATTTGTTACCGTAAGGGGAATGGCTCGAATCAAAAGTTGGGTAAAACAACCGGAATCAAGATTAAGGTAAAACCAACTAAAATTTGATGAAAAAATGATGTGTAACAATTACTTCACCCAATAATAATGATAATAATAACAACAACAACAACAACAACAACAACAATAATAATAATAATAATAATAATAATAATAATAATAATAATAATAAAATTGATAATCTATTTTTTGAGATAAAAATGTGATTTAAACGCAAAAAATTATTTGTATATTTCATGGAGAAGTTACTGAGGATATTCGGACCTTTCAAAAGTAGTTTGTGAAGCTTTGTCTCTGAGTGTTTATGCAAAACGATGCTCCACGGCTTTGGGAATATCATTATGTTTCTCAAAGTTTACGCTGGTCAATTATCTCGCATTTTTTTTAAACGAATACGTTTTTTTCAATTAGATAAGCAGACAAAATTTGTATGAATATGAATGGAGGATAGTTCGGTTGAAAACTTTTGAAACAGAGATAAAAACAGAGTACTTTGTAAAACACAACTTGCCTGGCGTCCGAGATAGTTGAGTGTTTCTCACAAGTCATTGTTTTCGATGTCTGAGTTAAAAAATAGAAGCAAATAATACAGATGCTGATTTTCCAGGCAATTTTCCCAACTTGGAATAGAAGCGTAAAAAATCATCGTTGCTCCTTTTCCCTTCATTGGGGTGTTTACCATATCAAGATGAACTTGGTAAATATTGTGGAGCATGCTAAACTCACTGAAAATTGTTTGACCTTCCGTCAAGGTTGACAATGGGAGTAACAGCTTCTACTGAAGGGTGGCAGTTATGGGAGAGACGTTTGCTCGACTACACACCTACTCTCTTTGTCAGATAACGAGACAAACCAGAGATGAGCCGTTTGGTCTTTTTTCGTTCGCCTCCATGGCATTAAATAATCATAGTAATTGCAGCTCTCCGTATTTTCACTTGCTAAGTATGATTGGAAAAAAATAAGTCAAGGGTCCCTTATACCAAGTAACCTCTGCCCTGACTGACAGACTAGTCCTAACCCTTAACCATTAACTCTTACCCTAACCAAAGCTAATTATCTCAGTAAGACAATAATTGATGAATTATCAGATTGTCCATACCTTTTTTTTTTCTTCAACATGAAAAATACGGTGAGCTGTATTAGCTATAATCGTTCAATGTAGTGGGGACTAGCGTACTTTCCACCAATTATTTTCGAGATATATGCCGATGGGACAGAATGAAGAGGTGAGTGGATCCATGTCTTTTTTATCTATGGACGTTATTGAAACTTGAACTCGGCTCGCCATTTTCATTATCCTTGCTGATAACCGCAACTGCGATCCTCGGCCAACACGGGCAATGAAGAAAGAATTATAGAGTCTCTAGCCAAATAAAACACCGTGTTTTTTTTTTTTTATTTCTATTGCTAAATCGGGCACGGGTGCTGAAAGTACCTCCCACAGTTTTCCTCGTCTAGATAAGCAACGTTTAAGCCCAACATAAACAACTACATGTCCGCAGTACCAGCATTCCATTGTACTACAATTCGACCTATAAACACCACATTTATGGCGATTAGTTTCTGATTAGAGATGCCGTTCCTTTGCGTTTTTACTCTCTCTCTCTCTCTCTCTCTCTCTCCGACCCAGCTTCGAATTTCTAGCATCTAATTTGCACCGAATTGTAAACGAGCCCACAATGGACTGAGTTGAATTGCGACATTTCAGGAACAACTGCTCAAATTTCCGACACAATAACCAACATTGTCTGCTAGCCGAGCTCCAATTAAAAACCAACCTTCACTTCTACCGAGAGAAGCATTAATCGCAGTTGAATGCTGAAGTTTTAATCAAGGGTAAACAATCCATGTTTCATTAACACAATTTTAAAAAATCATTGGTCAATAAACGGTTGATTAGGTTCCTCTTAGGCAAGAATAGAATGGAACCACTACACACACCCTGAGCCCAGCATCATTATTTTTTCCAGTGAAGGTGTTGTTTTAACACGCTTTTTCTGAATTGGGCTTATTAGCGCGAATTTAGGCTGTGGTCTATTTCATTCTGAATGACCTGTGGACAATTTGCTGCGGTAATTGTAATCTTCAGGATTTCGCAAACAAATTCCTAGATGTGTCCAGGCGGATAAATGTAAAAAGCAGCAAGAAACTAATGGGTTCTTATTTAAAAATTTTTTCATTCTGAAGTTACTGATTATCTGAACTAAATGAAGATAGCTAGAAAGTCGGCCTACACATGAACTACAGGAAGACGAAAATCATGTACAGCAAGCACATCGGAGATAAAAAAAAAACACTAAGATAAAAATCGAGGACACAGAACTGGAGGAAGTAGATCACTACATCTACCTAGGACAACAAATCTCCCAGAGACCCTCAAAAGAATAAATCAAGCGAAGAATCACGCTAGGATGGCAAGCCTTTGGCAGAGCAAGCCTAACCTTCAAAAATAAGAAGATCCCATTAATCCTAAAGAGAAGGGTGTATAACCAATGCATCCTCCCAATGGTCACTTATGGAGCTGAAACATGGAACCTAACAAAGAGACAGACCCGTAAATTGAGAACCATGCAACGTGCACATGAATAATGCTGGGCTTCACATGGAGAGACCACAAGACAGCACAGTACATCCGAGAAAAGACAAGAGTCAGGGACATCATAGAATCTATTAAAAATCTCAAATGTCGCTGGGCTGGCCATGTTGCAAGAATGGCAGACAACTGATGGACATCACAACTCACGACATGGATCCCCCGAGATCACATGTGCAAACGAGGCCAGCAGAATATTACATGGAGGGACGAGGTAGACAAGTTCAGAAAGTCCTGGCTTCACGACGCCCATGATAGAGAATTGAGGCGAATCCTGAGGAAGGTCTATGTCCATCGAAGGACGTTAAAAGACTGATGATGACTGGTTATCAATTAAATATTTTCAAATTTCCATTGCTGTCTCAACGTTCACTGTTCTGCTCTTCCAATTCTTCGATCAGCGATGTCTAAAATGAATATTCCTTTAAAACTTGTGAATCGAATTACTTTGTGTACCAAGCAATATGTTATATTATATGGAGGAAGTAGATCACTACATCTACCTAGGACAACGAATCTCCCTGAGACCCTCAAAAGAAGAAGAAATCAAGCGAAGAATCACACTAGGATCGCAAGCCTTTGGCAGAGCAAAGCTAACCTTCAAAAATAATAAGATCCCATTAATCCTAAAAAGAAGGGTGTATAACCAATACCATACCATATTATGTGTACCAAGCAAGGAATGTAACGAATGGCTTTATTTTGATTGTCTTCCACCTAGATTTCATTCTTATATGAACTAGAGTTTTGCTGGCCTTCCAATTTATCGTTGTATTCATGGGTTTCGTTTGTAACAAGTAATAAGTGATATCTTTAACATCCGAGAAAAGACAGCACAGTACATCCGAGAAAAGACAAGAGTTCGGGACATCATAGAATCTATCAAAAACCTCAAATGGCGGTGGGCTGGCCATGTTGCAAGAATGGCAGACAATCGATGGACATCGCGACTCACGACATGGATCCCCCGAGACCACATGCACAACCGAGGCCGGCAAAATATTAGATAGAGAGACGAGCTAGATAGGTCCAGGAAATACTGGCTCCGCGACGCCCATGATAGGGAAGTGTGGCAAATCCTGGGGAAGGTCTATGTCCAACGACGGACGCTAAAAGACTGATGATGATGATGATGATGATGAGTTGGTTCTCGTTGCTTCCCGCTGCTTCTCTTTTTTCACCACGATCTCTTCCTCTTTCTTGCTTTTTGCGTTGTTTTCAGGTTTGCAAGTTTATTTCTTGATGTATTTTTTAAGAGTCGTTTATACTCGTGTATAAGTCGAGTTTTAAAAGAAAGTCAGATTTCAAGACCCAAACATGGAACTTGACCTAGACGAGAGTAACAGGATTCTGTTATTCATCTTTGACTGTCATTTTCCTTCAACTTAATTTTAGTTGCTTTTCATTGCAACAACTCCTGTGAAGTTCCACAAATGGTTGCATACTATTGATAGAAAATAGACAATGGCTTCATTTTTATCATCTTTCTCTTGGACTTAATTGCTCTTTGTCTCGCTATGAACAAGAGTTTTTTTCCACATTTTGTTTCAATTGTTGAAAAATTAAATTTATCTTATCTTCATTTTCATGAGTAACGTTTGTTATTGGTGATAGATGATATCTCTGTCTTGCTTCTCGTTGCCTATTGCTGCTTCCCGTTGCTGCTTGTAACTAGAAACAAAGGGAATGTAATTTTCAAAATGCTTTAATACAGAGGTTTGTTGTAATCGATTGGAGAATTTAAGCTTAGAGTTAACCTTATGGTTTGGGTTTGTGACTTGTAATAGATGATGCCTTTGCTTGGCTTCTCGTTGCTTCTCGCTGTTTCCCGTTGCTTTTCGTGTTTTACCACGACCTGTTCAGAAAAAAAATGGTTTTGTTTTCCGTTTGTTAATCATTTTTCCTTTCTGAGTTACAAGAAAAAAAGTCGAGGGATATGTGGCTGATGTTGATTGTAGTGAATGGTGTATAAGCAAGGGCACTGGAAGCAATTTGGGGCAGGGGGCAGGTTTTCAGGGAGGGCAAGTTTAAGGCAAGGGAGCTGGGGTCCACTGAGAGTCCACAAAGGTTTTACAACCGCAATAACGTTTGAAATTGAAAACGAGAACTATTGATACGTATCGTCGACACGAGAAGAAACAGATACTACGCTTTGATCTCAAAGTAAAGGCCACAACAGGCTGGACCACGAAAGTAGGATAGTGCCACAAAATTAAACTTTTTATTAAGACGTATATAAGTGTTTGATTCAGCATATCGTACTGTTTCCTTACTACATACAGTGCACACAGCACAGCTACCGCTGCTCTTGTGGTTTTGGCGCTCCTGAAAAACAGATTCAATCAATCAGCAAAGGTAGGGAACTGTTTCAATGTGACTGCAGGGCACTTCAATAGATAGGAAGATACTGAATTATTTCTCTTCATAAATTTTTTCTAATTTGGGGGTAGTCACTGCAGTGAATGAAACATGAGACTACTATGTTTCCACCTATCAATAAGGGTAAGCACTGCTTCAGTGTGCAGCGTGTAGCAGATGTTTTCTTTGTAAATTAAGTTCGCTTGATATGAACCCTACTGACAAGCACGCACAAACAGTCCTTAGTCCCATAACCTAGTACAAGATTTCGCTCTACCTTGTCGTAAGGGCCCCCATATTTTCACCGGTGTGTCTTGGGCGAGATAGCCTGGCAAAGACCTTCCTTCTCCCACTCTTTGTGCCGATCGCTTAGCAGAGAAGCACAAAGTCTTTTGGATAGCCCAGCCATGGATTGAACTCAAGCCCTACGGGGGCGGGCGAACATTCCAACACCAGGGCACGGTTTTCAGTGCATGCTCAGCTAGATACATCTATGAACGTAAAATCAACAGACAATGGAATGAAAAGAGTTTTCTAAATGGAACATTATCTCTGACATTCAGTATTTTTCGCAAATTTTCGGCTCAGGGACCTCTTATTCTAATTTAGCTCGGCAATTAGCCTGATGAACTTTACTGCCTACATCCATCGGTACATTAATTGTGACGGCCTCTGTTCCGTGAGGCGTCCAGATTCGTACGGCCTTGAAGCACCTGCTCCTTGTAATACATTCATTCATTCATTCCTTGAGGCTTGCAGCTGGGCCATCTGGAGGATTCTGATGGGGAACGACGGAGTGTTTAGTTGGCGTTATTGAGCGTAATGTAAAGATCGGTCGTCCTTTAAGGGATTAATGGGATCGCCACGCGAAGCTCCCTACATAATTCTGAGCTGTTTGCTGCACGTAGTACTTACAGACGGTCACCCATCTAAGTACTGACCAGGCCCCACGTTGCTTAACCTCGGTGATCAATGCGATTTGGCCTTTCACATAGCTGCCCGTTCTAAGCCCCTCGCTTGAAAATCTACAACGAAGTACGCAGTAGAAATAGGTAATATGAATTAAGTAGACGTGTAGCTGAACAGGTGTTTTCAGGTGGCCATCGTCAGCTAAACATCATTTGCTGTTGAAGAAACAAAAAACGAAATGGTTAACTTTCGGATAAGGGAACCACAAACATGTTTGATACAATTTTCGGCTTCATCTTATCCGAATCTCATCCATCCAACCCTTCAAAACTGACACGAAATACCCAACTGAATTATCGTCGTAAAACTCCATTAAAAATAAGCATAGTCTGCTAAATAAATGCATTTTTTCGTTTTGTGTCCGCATAACTTTTCACTGTTGTCTAAACTGACAATGGATGCAGAAGAATTTCACTCGCCCACTTACATACACCTGTTCAACTGCACATCAAATTAATCTATTAATATTATTTCAGAATTATCAATGATTTATTTAAGGAAGGTCGATGTCCAACGACGGTTGATAATAAACCACTGATGATGAAGATGATGATGATGATTTGACTAATATCTAATATCTATCATGATTACAGTGAATGATTGTAATTAACCACAATTCTGTTTCGCTTTCATTATCTGGCTTATTTTTTCAATTTTATTTGTGCACAATTGTTAACATCGAGTGAGCGTAAGCGTGAAACTGTACAATTTTCCCTAGATTGTGCCGAAAGAACTTTTACTGTCTCTTGCTTTTTACAGACACAAAAATATTTTGGCTCTTTTGTGCATCTGTAGTCAATTTTGACAATGGTTGAAAGTTATGAGGACACAAAACGAAAGTTATGAAGTTTTAAAATACTTCCCAAAATAGAAATTAATTTGTCAAAATTTGTAAAATGTAATATTTATAGTTTCAGAAGCACCTGATATAGACATCAGTAATTTATGGACAAGATTTTTAAAAATGACGTTAAAAAAATTACAATTTTCTCGAAAAAGAAAATATTGCTATTTTATGAAAAGTTCGTGGTAGAAGCTATTTTCATCGGTCGCTCGATTTT
Source organism: Thysanoteuthis rhombus (assembly GCA_963457665.1). Classification (NCBI taxonomy): domain Eukaryota; kingdom Metazoa; phylum Mollusca; class Cephalopoda; order Oegopsida; family Thysanoteuthidae; genus Thysanoteuthis; species Thysanoteuthis major. The sequence goes on from OY735230.1 coordinate 39,911,407, forward strand.
TCTTAATGAAATATTAAACACGTTCTGAAATAACGTTTTGACTGCAGCAGCGGAAAAGTCATAAATGAATTCAGTATTTATGAGATTTTTTTTCTAAATAAATTTGGGGGAATCATGTTTTTTTTAGCCTGTGATATTCGAAGGATCATGTAATATTTTTTAAGAATTCTGTTCTGTAGTTTAGGCATGCATAGATTTTTAACGCGCGTCAAAATCATACAGAAAAGTATCGGACTTGATTGATATGTAAGCCTTCCTCACGAGGATAAACTGATTTTATTTTTCTCCAAGAATGATGAGATAGTAAGAAGCAATTGGTGAAAAAATGGCGATTCAACTGACTCTACAGTAGGTACTTGGTAATACTGATTGTTTATATTCGCCATTTACTTCCCAAAATTGCCTGGTCTCTCCAAGTAATAGGGAGATGCTGCCACGGTGTTGGAATCCCCAGGAACAAGCTTGCTTAATTTATGAAATGTTTTGTTCAAAGACGAAGCACGTCCGATCTCAGCCCGAAGGCCGGGATTGATTTCAGTCACCAATTTCACTCAGACCCCGTAATTCCCACGTGCCAATGATTTTCCTCTATTTCTCGAACTATCTATGAAGACCCAAACAATTTTCCGTGGGAATATTTTGGCTTTCACAAGACCGGGTTGCTAGCCCGACTCCGAAGATGGACTGCTCCAAAGCACAAAAGAACTCCAACTATCCCTCTATTTACCTACAGATCGGAAGAGAAGAGGATTCATGCCTTTCACAGGGGCATTTAACGAAGTGAACGCAAAACTGGCCCAACCGAAGTTTCAATTTGGTTCGCTGCTTACCGTACCGATAATCGTTAGGCCACATGCACCAGATTCCCTTTGACAAAAATATCCGTATAGTCATGTCCAGCGAAGTAACCTTTTGTAATAATAATGATGACGAACGTTACCACAATAACACTGGTCATGATAGAGGTTAATCCAATTAAAGTCAGTTGTCCAATACAAAGTCAACATGATCGTTTTTGTATTTGTTGTTTGCAAAAGATTTATCAACACTCAAAACGTTCGCCCGGCAGAATGCAATTCTTTCTTGTTTACACAAATCGTTTTCTCCTCTATGTAATTACCTGAACGGACGCTACTGATTAAAACGGTCGTTCACATTGAATATACAACCACAGCCTACTTGTGGTGCAGTCTATGAGAACTGGCCACAAAAGAACTGGCTAGAAAAGAACTAGTCACGATAGAACTGGCTAGAAGCTACGGTCAAAGAGCTAAGACCCTGAAAGATCTAGCCACGAAGGAGCTTTCTATTAAATAGCCACGACTTGAGAACTAGGAGACGATCGATAATACTTTTTTTGCGCTAAACATAGCAAGACTTAGATGACACCGAATAATACTTTTTGTGCTAAACCTACAAAGGTTTGAGTGACAATTGATTATACTTTTTGAGCTAAACCTAGAAAGACCTGAGTGACAATTGATTATACTTTTTGAGCTAAACCTAGAAAGACTTGAGTGACAATTGATTATACTTTATTGAGCTAAACCTAGAAAGACTTGAGTGACAATTGATTATACTTTATTAAGCTAAACCTAGAAAGACTTGAGTGACAATTGATTATACTTTAATAAGCCTAGAAAGACTTGAGTGACAATTGATTATACTTTATTAAGCTAAACCTAAAAAGACTTTAGTGATAATTGATAATACTTTGTGCTCAGCATAGAAAAGCTCAGCTGACTATTGATAATACCATTTTATATTTATGTAGCTTACATAAATATAATATGGATGTACATAAGCATGAACTTGATGCTTTTGTTTTTAGAACAACTTGATTGTGTTCTTAGTCTCTTCTTGCGGAACCTTATCATAATTGTATTTTCTATTCCTTTGCTCACACTAAAAAGAATTATCAGTTGTCATTTAGCCCGTAAATAGTACCTTTTTTGTTGCTAACTCTTTAGTGTCCAGCGACTTTCTGGGCGTAATTGCCTACTTGATGCTAGCCATTATCAACCCTTTTAAACAGGAGGAACGCTTGAAATAACTTTTATATCTCAAGGAACCCCTGCAGAAGTAACGACATAGTAGAGTATCCAAAAATGCATATTCATTATCATATAAAAGTAAATATTACTCATCTATGGTATATAAGAAGGTAGTTTCAAGAGAGTGTCAGCCAAAACTGTCATCAGAATCGTCAACTACCCCTCCTACATTTCTAGCAGGGGGGTAATTTGTCATGTAAGTTCATGTTAAATCAATCTCTTAATTTGTGTCTGGCAGCATTAAAGCGTGTTTTCTTTTCAAATTCAGACCTTTTTTTGTGATTTCTATTCAACAAAGGTTGAGAGAAGTAACCCATTCGTTGGTGACCCCTTTTTCCAATTTTTGAATTGGTCACCCCCAAAACGGCATGTCGGTTACGTGACAGTTTCTATCGAGTGACTAACCAGACCTGTCTGCATATTTGTTTATTTTGGTGAACATTTTACGATACTTTATTTTTCTTAGTTCCCTCTTGTCTGAGGGGCATTTGATATATAAAAAAAATTAAACAGGAAGTCTGATTTCCTTGGAAAAATATGGATAAGGTTAGCTTACTTTTTATAAAAATAATATTTTTCATAAACTTTATACACTTGTATAAAAGAATATAAGATATGGTATATCAGCAGGCAAACATGTGACAAAATTATCACATGACCAACATCTTTTGGCAGCATACTGTGTTAGGAGTGATCAATTCAAAACATGTAGAAAAAAGGGGATCAATCAATGAGTTACTTCTCTCGTCTTTTTTGGGTGGTGTTCACTAAAAAAAGTCCGAATTTTCAAAAACAATCGTGAATCCTGCTTGTCATAAACCAGAGGACCAATCTACCATTAAGTAACACTGTAAATTGAAGCCGTCACTTAAATCCTAATTTAGAAAATGTTCTTTCCGGACATAATAAGGAGTAAATGTTTTATGTTTCAGCCCTCTTGCTCCATTCGTACGAATGTACGCACGATACATACATAGATAGCCAGCCAGTCAGCCCCCCTTGAAAACTGAAGAAACTTATGTTGACTAGTTTTGGATGACGGTTTTCTGATAGCGTTAAGTAAATATCAATAATCACCAGCGTATAGGAAGATAGTTTTCTAAATATTTGTTTATTTTGGTGAACATTCTAAGACACTTTCCCTCCCCTCTATTCTGAAGATCATTTAATCTAAAAAAAATATAAACTGGAAGTCAGTTTCCTTGGAAAAATATTGATAAGCTTATCTTACCTTTCCATAAAATAAGTGTTTTTGATAAACTTCATTTACTTACATGAAGGAATATAGGAACATAGAAGACGAACACGTAACAAAATTACCAAATAGCTGGGTTAATAAAAAGAAAAATAGTTTTCTGAAAATGTCTCAAAAATGATGTTTTCAAATTTATCAGCGATATGTACAAATCTACGAGTCAAAACAGAACAATTTCATCTCTAATTTATCCATGAATTATGAATTGTACTTATTTAGTGTGAAACTTGTAACTTCCTTTAAAATAAATCCGCGTTTCTAATAGAAAAAAGCTCTATTAATACTAGAAATTTATCAAGAGGATCTTTATTTTCGAAGCATATCAACAGAGAAAAATATGGAAGAAATTCTATTAAACATAAAGCAAGACTTGATAAAAAAAAACTTCATAAAAGTTTTCTCCAAAAACGGATCCCATAAATACAACCAAAACGGTCTCAAAATAACCATTGAAAAATATTTCATGGAATCTTAATCATGAATTACTGTCCACTCAATTTGATTTATATTGTCTGCTCTAGGAATGTCACCTGAACTTGCTGGCTACTCTATGAGTATTCAAATGTTGTCAGAAAAATATGTATACAACACTAGATATTGTTTATGAGAATCTACAAGGGTTGGTACTACTTGTGAGGCAAGAAGTCTAGTCTGTACCCCACACACACACACCAATGATGTACAAAAATGAGGAAAAATTGTATATTTGATATGTCATATTTATTAGTTAAATAAAAATCATTATTATTTTTTTGCTACACAAATACTTCAATGTAAGCTTAGGTCAAACTATGATCCTATTATTTATTACCGATAAAACCGTATGTTGAACTCAGGTCGGTTTTCCCGAATAGTCGGCGATTTGTATTTTTAATCGCAGATCGAGACTTTCAATAAATATCTCGCTACGATGCAACAAAAATGGTCTGGCGTCGAGTGGCCATAATATGTAAATAAAGATAGATAAAAAGATAGTCATAATTTAATTGAAATTTTATCATATTCAATGAACTCAAATCGAAATATTTCTTCAGAAAAAAAATTGGTTAAGAAAGTCGAATATTCGAAAGTAGATAAAAACCATTTGCTAGTAATTTTTGGAACTTTCGAATTCCTTACCTCACCCTTGTAAAAGCATTTTTGAAAATCGAATTCTCCCCGTGTACTCATCAAACAATATTCTAGATGAACTGAACGCAGTCAATTTATGACTTAACTACAAAGCAAACAATTTATTTTAATACAAAACTATTTACATCTCTTCTCTAATTCAATGTTTACTTTTATCGTACTTCTCAACATCGAAAACATCAAAATGTCAACGTTTTACGTCCAAAAACGAGGTAAAAATATTATAAAAACATCTAAATTTTCAGCCAAGATAAAGTAAAAATTTGAAGATAGGCATTATTAGTCATCGGAAGTTTCCCGTGATGATATAAAAAGATCACCATTTTTAGTTTATTTTTTCTTCCATTGGAGACGAAGCGACTTGAAATACTTTTCCCCTTTCTCGTTGGCTACGACATCTGCCTCGATCATAGAAAATAGAATCGTTCCTATTGTTACGTTTTGATCACAGACGGTTTTTAAGGTCCCAAGAACACTCATGTCGGCCCTTGATCGCCGATATATTTTTTGGAAATTTTAGCCGATTTGACTAAAAAGATCGGTGATCTGACGAAATCCAATCGGCGATCAATCGTAAGAACGACCTGAGCTTAGGTTAGTTCGATAAACTTATAAGAATTTCATTTTCTACAGAAGTGACACAGCCAGGCGTCTTTTTTCAGATATGCATAAAATGTTCGCAAAACCCCTAATAACCCTTCGTTGGTCCCGTGGATTCTGCAGAACCCCAGTAGAGAAAGGCTGAGTTGGATTGTTGCATGTTTCGCAACCTTACTTGTTGTTAGCATGGGATTTCAAATGCTGATCTCCAATACTGACAGGTAGACCATTTGCAATCAGAAGATTGGTGCAGCATAATCTTTCCAATGTCTGTGTTCTCACATAGGGTCTTGTGTTTAGTAAATATCTAGTTGTGTATTTCTCAACAGGACTAGTAGGTTGGTGTTCGAGCCCAGACAAAAAAACAGGGATATTCTCATAAACTCTATTTTTTCTCTAGTTTGGCTTCGTATTCAACAACTGATTGTCATGGCTCAGTGGTAGAGTGCACGCCTCCAGTCCAGTAAGTCGTTTGTTCAAACCAATGGTCGGATTCAGGATTTTTCGTTTTCGGTCGTACCAAAACTTTAAAAATGGTATTTGATGCTTTTCAGTCGAGCAATCAGCACAAAGAATAGAATTTAGGAAGTCTACAGAGGGTCAGGTTATCTCGCCCAAGACACATCCGTGAACACACCTTGCAATACAATAACAGGGAACGAAAACCCTATATTGAGTTACGTAACTATGGTCTATGGACTTATCTACAGTAGACACATTTGGATCATATTTTTCTTGCATTCAGAGATGTGCCGTATATACGACGACCGCGCCATCAAAAACAACGCTACCAAAACACAATTCCTATTTTTTTGTTTATGTAGCCATTTACAGTCAGTGTTGTGCTTTGAGAGAAAATAGCCAAGAAATTTAGTCCCCGTTTTGAGCACCCGAATAAGGGGTTACCCAACCATCTATTTCCTAGTGGAAAAAGGATTCATGTTTTCATTTCCAGATGAAGTGCTCGAATACAGATATATAATGAGAAAGCACAGAGTAAGCGTATAGCTTTGGCAATGCCATAGTCACTAAAAACTAGAAGAAAATCACTTCGCAAATAGTTACGATGCAAGAGAGGTGAATATAAACAATACCTGGATCCGTCATCAAAACTCAATCAATTCTTCCTTGGCCGATGACCCACCCTTCGACAAAACATGATTGGAATTCATTAGGATCTTTTGAAGATATTATCTTGAGAAGCACGAGTGAATACTTAAATGTATGAAAACAAAACTCTCAACCGGAAAAGGTTCTGGATCCACCCCAAAATATAACCAATTCCCCTTTACTCCATGGCCTTCCTTTCGAAAAAAATTAATCAGAATTCATTGAGAACTTTTGTCGATATTGTGTGATGCAGACATATAGCTAGAATATCTCAAAATTTAATCACCTCTTCTGTAGCCAATTGACCTCCCTTTCACTAAATTTCATTTAAATTAATCTAAACTTTGAAAATATTGTATGGTTTTGACACATAGGTATTGTGTCGGAGAGGTAACTTTGGAATGTTTACGGGCCCGCCCAAAAAATTAATCACTTCTTTCGTAGTTGATTGCTCAAGCTTTTATAAAATTTTATTTGAATCAATTTAAAGCTTTGGAGCTATTGTGTGATATGGACATATGGCAACGATTCAGGAAGGTAAAAATTCATGGATCCGCCCCAAAATTTAATCACTTCTTTCGTAACCGATTGCTCAAGCTTTCACAAAATTTCATTTGAATTGATTTAAAACTTTTGAGCTATTGTGTGATGTGGACATATGACTACGATTCAGGAAGGTAAAAATTTATGGATCCGCCCAGAAATTGAATCACTTCTTATGTGGACCATTATCCACCTTTTCGAAGATTTTCTTTGAAATTCATTGAGAACATTCGGAGATTGCAAGGTGTAGATATGAAGATAAAATACGTAGCAGATAACAAAGAAACATTTATGGATCTGCTCTAAAATCTGATCACACTCCCCCAAGCCTATTTTCTATCTTTTTTAAAATGTCATTGAAATTCATTCAGAACGTTTTGAGACATTGTATGGCGTTGACATATTACTATTGTGTTGGAGAGGTGACTGCAAAACATTTATGGATCCGCCCTAAATTTGAATCACTTCTTTCGTAGCCGATTGCCCACCCGTTCACAAAATTTTATTGATACTCATTGAGAATTTCGGGTGATAGCGTGTGGACAAACGAACTGACAGAAAGACAGTCACGAATAAACATCTCTTAAAACTTCGTTACAGAGTTTGACACAAGACTATATTGATAGGACACCCAGCAGGATCGAACTCGCAACGCATAGTATTTACTAAGCTTAATGCTTACCTCCGGGTCGGTAGGCCATTGGTTCGATCCATGGCTTAGTCATACCAAAGACTTCAAAAATGATATTCAATGCTTCTCTCCTAATCACTGTGAATAGAGAGAGGGGTTGAGTAGTCCTGTGGAGAATTGGTCCCCGTCAGACTATCTCGCCCAAGACACACCCGTAAAATTCATGGGAGTCCCTACGACACTCTAGAAGGGACTGAAAACCCTATGCTGAATTATTTGGGATATATTAACAATGTATTTTTCTTGTGTCACACGTAGGACGTCCGTGCCGTCAAAAGCAACATTAATCAAATGCAACAATTGAGAAACAGTCAACCAAAACTGTCGCTGAAACTGTCAACATAGGTTTCTTCCGGTTTCTGGCTATGTACCACGCGTACAGGCCGTGCAAATGGAATTAGAGAGCAGAAGATTTAAACAGATACTCCTTATGATGTCTTGGAGAAACTTGTTTCTTTAAATCCTCTTAAAATAGGAGAGGAGGTCAATTTACAATTTAAGTTTATGCTAAATTGGCCATTAGTGTGTGCACAGCTGCATCCACACTTGATTTTTTTTTCAAAATTCAGACATTTCAGTGATCCAACACAGGGCAAGAGTCGTATATTATCCATTGATTAAACTTTTTTTTCAAATGTTTAATTGATCACCCCCAACATGGCATGCTGCAAAAAGACGTTGTTCGCATGACCTGTTTCTATTTTTGTTTGTAGTGATCAACTGCCACAGATGTGCTTTGAGGGCTAACAGCCCGAGAAATTTAGTCCCTGTTTGGAGCAGTCGGGTAAGGAGTCGTGCAACCATTTATTTTCTAGTGGAAAGTGGATTTATGTTTTCATTCCAACATGGATTGCTCGGATAGAGATATTTAATTAGATAGCATCTAGAGAGTGCATACCTCCGCCCACCCCATTGCTACTAAAAATGGAATGGAAACCGGTTCACAAAGAGTTACGATGCAGAGAGAAAACTGTAAGAATTCCTGGACCCATCCCCAAATTAGACCATTGCCCATCTTTCCAGAAAGTTTGTCGAGATACTGTGTGTGTGAACAAATGATCACAAAACAGGGGAGATAACTGTAGAGATATCATGGATCCATCCCCAAAATTTAATCACTTCCGTGGCCCGTATTGTCTGCCTGTCAACAAAATTCATAGAATTCCATAAGGAATTCCTGGAGATATCGCGTGGTTAAAGACGGACGGACAGACAGTCGGACAAACAGACACAAGTAAACAACGTTGTCAGAGGTAAGGAGAGTAGGTTACTTTGATCCAAGATCATATCAATTGGGCATCTAGTGGGATCAAATTCGCTACACAATTATTTTACTATGCTTAGTGTGAGGAAACAAGTGTAGGGATTTCCACGGAGATTCGAACTCATTACAGTTGTAATAGTCTATGCAACTGACTTGCTAACCACTGCTCAGGAAGAAAGAAATCTGTATTTAACAAGATTAGCACAAGAGCAAAAGTGTAGACGCGCCCAGTGAGGACTGAAGTCACTACTATAGTATCTGTCTGCGAAACTAGCTTGCTAAACATTGTTCCACGAAGAAGCGCTCAGGAAAGGTTAAAAGAGAACCAGGTCATAACGGAGGCTCTTTATGACTTGAGGTTGATTTTCCTACTACTGACCAAAGAAATTGCAACCGTAACGAGAAATGACCAGATTCTCGGCCAATGGAGAATCTTTGGAGCATGCGAAACCGAGGCCGACAAAGTACAAGATGGAGAGACGAACTGGAAAAATTTAGAAAATACTGGCTCCGCGACACCCACGACAGAGAAGTGTGGCAAATCCTGGGGAAGGTTTGTGTAACGACGGACGTTGAAAGACTGATGATGATGATGATGAATAAAGAATAACATCCTTATGCAATACATTATGATGATACTCTATACAAAATGATTAACGACATGTAATATGACATGTTATATATTACAATCATAGCTTAAGGGGAGGCGGTGTTCAGTCAACACTGCTGGGGAACCATGATAATGTAACTATTTTGTTTCCTAATCCCCGAAACAGGAATGGTAAACAACTGCTGATCCCAACGAAAAAAAAAATGATTTACGCATAGTTTCATACTATTTAGTTCTATGTGGAACATAAAAAATACTGAAGAACATAACATAAATTACATCAACAGATATCGGGAAATAAGCGACTGAAATGACATGATATTTCTGTTGTTTTTTATATAATAATGTTTAAAGCTCTAAAGCTCTGTAGACTATAGAATATATATATATATATATATATATATATATATATATATATATATATATATAGGCTTAATAGACTAAGCCTCTCCTTCATATTATTTTTGAGGAATATTCGTACATGCAGGTTACGAATGTTAATAATACATTAATGTTTTTCCTCTATCAAATTATCGAGTTGAATCATGATGAAAAGGTCAATGGGCGGAAAATTTAATTTTCCATGAAATCATAATGTTCTTCGTAATGGGATTCCTTTCTTTTCTTATTTTCTTCTTTGAGTAAATGGTTATCAATTTCAGGTTTTGGAATCCCGCATGGAATTTTCTCATTAAAATTACTTTTGGATATGTACGAAATATTGCATTACGAAATTTTTCTTTTCTCTTTATCAATTTTCAACTTCTGATACCTATCGTCTTTTTAATTATCACATGCACACAGATATATCTATATATATGAGCGTGTGTATGTTTATTGTAAAATAATCAGCAACGTGGCAAAGAGTTGAAGATGACGTGTCAGAGGGATACGTCAGCGATACATGTGGTTGAATGAAGGCAAATCACGTAGACTAGTCATGTGACTCAAGCACACGTCATGGCTACATGACTTTGACCATGAAACGCATAGAAAGCAACCATTAAAGCTGCAGTAGGGAGATTTTTTGAGATATTCAGGCTGGGCGAGCACTCGTGTTGCATTTATTTGTTCTCACTCCTGGAGCACTCGCGCGTTTTAAGGCGCATGGGGTGAGATGCAACAACCACATTGTTGGAGGTGATCTGACGATTTGGAATAAATAAACCTCGTCCTTTGTTCAAATTTCCTTTCTGTCATTCGTGCTGCAACCGAATAAAAAGAGCGAGAAATGACATAAAGTGAAGAAGCAATTATCATTGATTTTTCTTCTTTCAAAAAAAATCAACCGTTCAGTTAGGCGTTACGCAGTAACAGCTTATACGAATCCCATTAATAAAACTAACAAAGAATTAACTTTGAATCCCATCAAACAAAGAGAAGCTATTGAAGTATTAGGGGAAGAAAAAAAAAGGTCTGTTGTGGTGTCAGGTGGAGAATAATGTCTCTTGGGACATCGGTAAATAGGCGTGACTGTACGACCAAAATTGCCCTTGTTTTTTTCTTTTCACAACATGGTTTCTTTGCGTCTGGCAAAACATTCTGGCATATGAAGTTCCTATCGTACGTGCTGCAGATCAGAGAATATGAACCCCCCAACCCCCTCAAAAAACAAACAAAAAATGAGACATAACAAAGCAGGTTTCGTTTAGTCCCTCAATAGAAACCGTTACACAGCCAATATTTTTGGTAGCATGTCTTTTTGGGGAAGATCAATTAAAAAATTGGGGAAAAGGTGATCAATGAATAAGTTATTTATCTTGCCTGCTGGAAAAAGTCCAATTTGAAGAACAACAGCAAAAAAAACAAAAACAAAACAAAAAAAACAAAACAAACAACACAGACAAAACAAGCGTGGATGCTGCCAGACACTAACTAAACGATAAATCTAGCATAAACTTACATGACAAAACCCACTTCAGGGTGGAATTCTGAAAAAAAAATAACCTAAAAAAAAACAAAAAAACAAAAAAACGTTTTTCCTAGACATGATAAAGTGGAAATGTTCAAATTAGCCCTCTAGCTCCGTTGGTGCATCTTGTACGCGTGACACATTCATGACCAGTCAGCCAGACAGACGGCCAGACACAGCAGTTTAAAAACTGAAGAAACCTTTGTTGACAGTTCTGGTTACCGGTTTCTGAAACAAAAAAAAAAAAGAAGGTTTTTGCCATGTGTTAATAATTAGGACGGGTTATATGAACAGATGGTGATCTTTCGTAAGAGACGCGAACAAATTAAGATCATAGGATGTCTACATTCATGCCCAAAACTACTGACGTGGGTTCAGTAACGCGCTTGTTTACTCATTCGTCTGTTAAGTAATTCGGTTGGGCATTCGATGATTTATTCCTCTCTTCAACTATCAGAAACTGTCAACCAAATCTGTCAACGAAGTCAAAATAAATTTCTTCATTTTGGGAGTGATTATTGCAGGCTGACTGGTAAAGTATGTATGTATGTATGTATTATGTGTTGTGCCGATGCGGCGAAATTGTCTAATTTAAGAGATTGACCCACAAACTGAGAAACATGCAACGTGCCCATGTGAGAATCATGCTCAACATCACGTGGAGGGACCTTAAGACAGAACAAGTATATTAGGGAAAGAACAGGAGTCCGAGACATCATAGAAGCGATTAGGAAATCCGAATGGCAATGGGCTGGTCGTGTTGCAAGAATGACAACCGATGGACATCGCCGATCACAGCATGGACCACAAGAGATCAAATACGGAACCGTGGTCGGCAGAATATGAGATGGCGAGACGAATTGGATAGGTTCAGAAAATATTGGCTCTTTATCGCCCACGATAGAGAGGTGTGGCAAATCCTGGGAAAGGTCAATGTCCAACGACAGACGATGAAAGACCGATGATGATGATGATGATGATGATGATGATGATGATGACTTATTTTTTGTTGTTTTACTTTGAACTTCACTTTGATTACATAAACTTTTGATCGTAAAAAAATTGTCAGTTCATGTTCTTGTTTGATCGAATAAACTTTTGATCGAATCAAAACTATTTCTCCATGTTTTGTAAAGAAAAACATCCACGTATTTACTTATTGTCACAAACTTTTGATTGCAAAAAATAGTTGTTTTATATCTCAGTTTTAATTAAATGAACTTCGGTCGAGCTGAAACTACGTATCTATCTATTTTTTGTTTACAAAAGTTGAAAATTTGCCAATTGGGCTATTTCACCGATTCGACGTAACATATGCATCACATGTGCATGCTGCACCAATAGAGCTAGAGGTATGAAATTTTCACCATTTACTCCTTATTATGTTTCGAATTTTTTTCTCTGAATTCTACACTGAATTTTTTTTCTTTCTTTTTCTTCTCTCAGGTTGTCAGTTTACAATGTAATTTATGCTAAATTGGTTTCTCATTTCCGTGTTGGTATTCTTCAATTATTCAATCGATCACCCCCTCAACAGGGTATGCTGTCAAAAAACAATGGTCACGAGACGGTGTCTATTAAGTGACTAATCAGACCCGTTTGTTTTGTTATTTTACAAATCCAGAAATCGTCAATCTACTCTTTTCGACATTGGCTTATAATACTTACTAGCTTTGTGGAGTGCAGAGGAGGTGCAGGTAGCCTAACGGTTAAAAGTCGCAGAAAATGGAATCAGTGAACTAATGACCTTGGGAAAGGCATGAAATTATTTTTCTCCTATCAGCTATGGGTAGATAGCAACACAAACTTAGCTCCCATGCCTTCGTCGGTAACCAGTCTTATAGAGGCACAGCTCTGAATTTGAACAAAGGACGGGGCACCCTTGAAGAGGTTGGGTACCAACTTCTTCATCCTTCCAGTTGTGCCTGCACTGAAGCTGATGCCAAACATATGACTGATTTCCTCTGGACTACATCAGCGAGGCCATAAAAGGGGATTCTGTCGACGGAGATGACCAGGATATCCATTTGCCTCGCCCAGACTTAGGGACGTTCCATTGCCCTATGTTACATTTTGTTCTTTAATCTTACTTTAGATTCTGTGGGAAGCATCCTCTATCTCTTTCTCTCTCCGTCTCTCTCTCTCTCTCTTTCTCTCTCTCTCTCTCTTTCTCTCTCTTTCTGAAACACACACGAAAAGAGAAATTGCAAAGGTGAAATTTCAAATTTCTAATTGTATATCTGATTCGATCGCAATATGCCAGTAACAATGAATGTAAACTATAATTTTCAAAAAATCTACACTGTGCCTCGATTACATACATGGATTGGAGCCTTGACACAGTTTTCTGGAAGTCGAGAGTTCGATCTTTGGCGCAAGTGGTACAGAAGAACATCCGTTCTGCGGAGGAAGCAGTGTGTCGCAACAAGAAGAAAGGTGACAAATAGGAAATTAGAGCTACCCAAGGAGGATGCCGTACGTGACAAAAAGTGAAGGACGAGAACGTTTAACTCCACAAGAACAAAATAAAAGATTCTGTTCAAAACTGTTTGAAGTTAACCGGATGAATCGATAGACACCCGTGGAAAACCGGAGAATAGAGTGGTTGAAAGGTAATGATAGGAATAACGAAGACTAGGAAGTTCGTCGGAAAGTATCTCTATGTAGTAATAACGACAACGTTTCCACTAAAAAAAAAAAAAACTTTTACCTTAATGTAATCTTGGAGAAAAGTGATTTTCTCGGACACTCAATAGAAACCGTCTTTTGGCACAATGCAACGTTACGAATTAAAAAAAACACGGGAAAATGGATAATCAATAAATAAGTTATTTCTCAGTCCTTTATTTGGGCTATGATCACTAAAAATTGTCCAAATTTAAAAAAACAAAAAAAAAACAAAAACAAGCCTGGATGCTCCCGGACACAAACTAAGCGACCAATTAAGCATACACTTAAATGTGAATTAAACCACCTCCCAAAAACGTTTTTTTAGAGTGATATCCAAAACACCGGTTATTCTATTGACATAAGAAGTGATTTTTTTCAAATTTTTCAGCCCTTTAGCTCCATTAGTACAGCTTGTACATATGACATATACCTACATAGCTAATCCATTAGAATGACTTAAAAACTGAAGAAACCAATGTTGAACTATTACTTGGTTTGTAGACTGAGATCGTAATAATTCCTTCCCAAGCAGAGGTAGAATGATGGCTTAAATAATATTATCAGCCATTGATTTCTCGCTGAATTTTCGCAATTGACGATATTTTAGGCGATGCAACGCCAGATAACCTTGCTATATCAATTTTGTAATTTGTTTGTTTCCTGCTCATAGCAAATGGTGTGATTGACGCCGCTTCGGGCGCTTGTTACCTCCAAGTCAATTTTCAGAGATCACGACCAGTAATTTTGACTCTTCGATTCCCGACTCTTCATTTACTGCTGGCCGATTGGTCAATTTATCAACCTCAATTCACTGAAAAACAAAGATCTATCCGAGACAGAGGAACGTGGAGAAAAACTTGCGAATTGTCATTCCTAGGCAGAGACTGCTCAGTCGTTGCCAGCGTAAAGACAATATTTATTTTTTTAGTTTCGACTTCAAAGTCTTTGTAGTTCTGACACCGCGATAGAGCCCCGTAGGAAATTTTGGTACTTTTGTAAACTCTACTCAGCATGGATTTTCCTCTCCAGCAATATACAATATGCCATTATTTGATGAAATGGCGTTTTTTTTTGTTTTTGTTTTTTTTGGATGCCACAACGAAAATTCACCGTTATGAAAAATAGCGAAAATTTCTTTTTTTGCAACTTATCTAGAATGTCAACCCAGAATGTCCCTTTATTATGTCCAATTGATTTCATTAGTCAACTCCAAAACTCTTACGGGGCTCTATTACAGCGCCAGGACTATTGTGTTTGTTTTCCCACAAGATGATTTGATCTCATCTTTTTTTTTTGTGTGTGTATTGAGTCTCTGTCTCTATTCTTTTTCTCTGGGAAGAAGAGCTTTTCTTGTCACTATTTTTTTTCTCCGGGAAGAAGAAGAATAAGTCTTTTTATCATTTGATTACGACAACTAGTGTCCCCAGGAGGATATGTTGTATTGAATCAAGGCAAACATGTCTTCTTCATGCAACAGAAACGAAGACATGATTAGACAGTGCCACCTTCGGAGAGACTTGGTTTCGCTCCCCCCGAGGCTGACAAAACAAATACAATGGGCCGTCAAAGGCCGTGTCTATCTGCACTAAAAACATTATTACGTAAGTTGCCCCCCCTCTCTCCTACTATTATCTCTATGTTTTTCTCTATGTTTCTCGGTCGCTCTCTCTCTCTATCGCTTTTTTCTCTTTCTCTCTCTACCTTGCTATGTCCTTGTGTTGCGCACGCTCTCTCGCTCACTCCACCTCTCCCTTTCTCACCATTCTCTCTCTCTCTCTCTCTCTGTATGTCTGTGTCGTTCACGATCTCTATCTGTCTCTTGTTTCTGCCTTTCTCTCTATGTCTCTGCGTTGTACGTGCTCTTTCGCTATCTCCGCCTCTCTCTCTCTCTCAATCCATGTTTCTGCATTGTTCTCTCTCTATCTGTACCTCTTATTTCTATACCCCTCTCTCTCTGTATTCTCTATGCCTTGCCTTCTCTCTCTCCCCTCTCCCCCTCCCTCTCTCTCTCTATCTCTCTTTCTTATCCATAGAGATTATCTATTTATTGAGAAAAATATTACATAAGCCGGAGTCTCCCCTTTTATTCAGTCTCTCCTTCTGCCTCTCTGTCTCTATCTGTTTCTTTCAATATATATATATATCTTTCTCTTTCCCTCTTTATCTCTCTGCATCTCTCTCTCTCTCTCTCTCTTTATCTATCTATCTATCTATCTATCTATCTATCTATCTATCTATCTCTGAGTCATTATATATCTCTGTCTGTCCGTCTCTTGGTCTTTCCCAGTCTCTTTTTTTCATCCATAGAGAATTTTTTTTTCACAGAAAAAAATTTATTACGTAAGCTGGAGTTTCTAATTCTCTCTCTGTATCTTTTTCTGTCTTCCGGTCCCTCTCTCTGTGTCTCTCTGTCTCTGTCTGTCTGTCTGTCTGTCTGTCTGTATCTATATATATATATATATATATATATATATATATATATATATATATATATATATATATATATATATATTTGCCCTTTATCTCTCTTTGTTTTGTTTTGTTCCTTGTTTCTTAATCCTACAGATTCCTTTCTTATCTCAAGTGTTTATTGGGGGACGTTCAGTTTAGTACTAAATCTTCTACTATCTCTCACCCATCCTAAACCTTCTTTATGGCTATTGCACGATTACAATAAGTGTGACTGCGTTTGAAATAATATATTCTCTCTACGTGAGACATTTTAATGCCATAGAAATAACACACGATTCCCGGGTGAGAGGAGCAGCGATTTCTTCAAAATGGTGTCGTTTTACTCAGCGCAAAGGACACGAAGGCGGGAAATTCACAAAGGCAACTGATCACCAGAGAAGAAAAGATTAGACGATTCTCTTTGATATGACGGGGGATGTGTTGTTTTCTTTCGTTTTCAAAATAATAGCGTCTCCTTCTTATCGACGTCCTGAAAGTTGAAAAAGTTCTCGTATTCCGGAAAAAAATTCCAGCAATGTCAATTAATTTGTGATCCGCTGGATTTTGAAAACATATACAGAGACACCCACAGATACAGATACGTACATATATACTGAGAAGAGTATACATATGTCTACACATACGTATATCTATCTTTATCTCTACCTTTGTATTTATCAATCTGTTTTTCTCTTTCTTTCTTTCTTTCTTTCTTTCTTTCTTTCTTTCTTTCTTTCTTTCTTTCCTCTTCTCTCTCTATCTATATATATACATATATATATACACACACACACACACATGCACACACACACACACACACACATATATATATATATATGAATGTATGTATGTATATATTTATGTGTATATATAGCTTTCATACTGATGGATATTCACGGCAGACTTGTTTCACTGTCCTGCGATCTACAGGTGAGTTTTGTATTTCTATGAATAGGTTACAAGTCAGACGACTTCGTAATTCTATCCATCCAGAACTTCACATCTTTCTCAGCACTGAACTGCTCTACGTAACTTTCTAAGCCTTCCAATGAATCGAATTTTGTTTTCACCAAGAAGATTCTGTGACGACAAGAATAAATGGTTTTCCAAAGGTGAAGTATGAGTGTAAACTTCCCAGCCAAGGCGTAACAATTAGTTCCAGATCATCAGAGAAAGATAGAGTCATAATGTTATCTCGATGTGTTATAACTTCCTGTTATCTTGTTCTTAACACGTTTAGCTAACTGCTGCCTCCAATTGGCCCATTTAGGGGCAGTACTTATTCGAATCAATTATTTGCTTCTCACGAAGGAGCTCCGAGCATAGGGCTACCTTTCAATTCTACCATAAGCATAGCAATACCTTCTTTGGATGAGGATTATCCGTCAGTAAGATTATTGGTGGTTTATTCCCTTTTCCCAACGATCTACTACGTTTCACATTGTCATAAGGTATCCACTTTTCATCTACAGTTACAATTCGCTTCAAAAATGGAACATGTCCCTTACGTTTATGGAGCAAATAACAAAGCAACTTAACCAAACTAGTGCAAATATTTTTCAACACTTGATTTGGATATTTTCGGTATCTTGGCTATCGCCCTCGTCGAACAAGGTGATGAGGAAATGGGTGTGATTTATCCAACACGATCATTTCGAGTGAAGCTGCTGACGGATAAAGGGAAATGGTGTCACCTTATCTTTCTCCTCTTCGAGCATTTTGTATTCAGCTGCTTTCTCTTTTAGTTTATCCAAGGGAAATGGTCAATGGTCGAGTAACTCCTTCTGAAACTAGCTTGTTTCCGTGGTTGGTATTCTAGCATTTTGTTAATTCGGTCGGTGATCACTCTGGTAAAAAGTTCGTTCAAACAACTGAGTAGGCTTATCGGCCTATAATTGCCAAGATCTTTCGGGATCTCTTTTTTTAATATAACAGTATTATGGTTGCAGTGTTCCAATCTTCTGGGACTTTACTCTTTTTGAGGCCTAATTTGAATAATTGAGCTACTTTACCAGTTATCACTTTACCAGATTTCTCAATGGCTTTACCTGACAGTGGAGCATTGCTCAGCGAAAACACCCACGCATGAAATCATACTAATTAATTTTGACGCGTTCATTCATTCATATTGTAAACTTCATTAACTGCAAAAATATTCGCGTTTGAGTTGTATTTCCTTTTATTTTTCTTAGAATAAAAAGCATAATAAGCCGCAACTGTTGTTCATTTTTAAACAATCTTCAACGTTGATTTGATAAACAAAAATGCGCCGATTTTGGACAAAAAATTAAAGAAAATACACGCTAAGTGAGAATTGCTCAGTCGAGTTTTTTTTTCGTTATCAGCCCCCCCCCCCAGGTTTGTAGTAAGGGTTGGGGCCAAGGTCAGCCTGTACGATTTTGAAAAAAGGTAACTCAGTCACCGGTCGAGTTGAAGGAAAAGTTTAATCCCCCAAAGATAATCTGTCTCGACCGAAATAGCTATGCAAAGACCATTGACTGAACCCCCCCACCCACCAATCATATCAAGTGCAATGAACTATGACCAATTTGATATCATTGTTTTACCTTTCCTATTCCTTAGGTGAAAGAACTAAGCAAAAAAAAAAAAAAAAGGAAAGTTACGTGGGGGGTACATTAACGCTACTGTTTTTGAAATTCGTATGGCAGAAAATCTTTTAGGGTGTTCATGTCCAATCAGTCTGCCCCTTAAAACGATTCAATTGAATACCTAAAAGTGATAAAAGATCTTATTTTTTTCTCAACTTCTCGTCAAGGAAGCTGAGAAACTTACATGTCCGAGAGAGGGTTGATTCGACCGAGTCAATAGGTTGACTTAAATCTTATAGGGTTTTTGGTTTAGTATTAGAAACTAACAAAAAAGGTCAAACATTTTGGCTCTTTCCCATCGAGAAAAGGACAATTCAATTGATCTTTTTCTCACATCCTTTTTAGTATCCCCTCTAAAAAAAATTCTACCCATTGGCTTCATGGTGGGCAGAATGAAGAGACTCTTTTATTTCAGGAATAATTTTATCCTAATATCATTAACTTCCGAATCAATTTAAAAAAATCTTAAATCTTGTTAGTAGCGGAGCCAATATATCTTGATGAAATAGGCGTGGCCCCTTGCTGGGCCCGGAATTTTGGAACTCAAAGGGACGGAAGATATGTTGGTTTATAAATAAGAAACAGGAGACAGGTCGGAAAGGAAACGTGCCGATTACACCCTCCCTTCTTCGTAAAAGAAACATTAAATGGATGATAAAAAAGGGTTTCTGTTTACAAATGGAAGTAAGACTTACGAGCCGGAAGGCTGCAAGATTAGAGCGTATTGCAGGGAACCATTTTGATTAGAAAATTACTACAGAACAAAATACCAATAGTAACTTATATATATATATATATATATATATATATATATATATATATATATATATATATATATATATATATAGTGAGGAGAAGGATACGATTTAACTGACATAATGTTTAGTAGACAATATGGAAACACGGAAGTTTGGAAACTGGATTGAATTCATTTTTGTTACATGCTTCGAGAGACTGTTTACTTCTGTTATCAAATGTCAAATGGGAAAATGATAATAGTTTGCGAATAACAGGGTTTTGAGATGAAGGGGTAGTGCAAGAGTACACTACCTACTCTTTTCTAAAATCTTAGATTATCAGCAAACATATCCACTCAGCAAAATACCAACAGGCACATATCCCTTCAACAAGTTAATATAGAATTTTACGCTGCTCTACAATCAATTGACTTCCTATTTCATTCAAAAACAGCAAAAAAATTTATATATGAATAAACATTACTTAATTTCAACGAGTCCAGAACAGAATAAAATCATTGCTGTTCACTGTAAAACCAGCAAGTGATGTTGGTTGTATGTCACCATCTGTTGTTATATGATTGACAAGACTGGAGTAAACCCTCCTAATGCAGGTCCCCTTAGGTGAGGGGCCCAATTAGGAGCAATTGGTCCAATTGGCTTAAAGTCGGTCCTATATACATACTCAAACCATCAGTCTACGACAACAAGTGAACAGCGCAGTTTTGAAAAAAGTTCCATGGAACCGAGCGATCGGGTTGATGAAGGGTTAGTTTGAGAGTTAGATTTGATCTTCTTCCTGGCCTGAGAGCTATAGTAGCTTAGTCGATAGAACAGGCAATTTTCCAGAAGTAAAAGATGTGCGCGTTTGATTCTCACCCAAAGTTAACTCTGAAAAGTGAAAGAAATTACTCGTCAAAAATTGATGGTGGTTGACAATGCTTTGTCTAATCAACAATAACAGACTTGTTCAAAACAAGCGCTGTTGTGTTCGGAATAAGTTCTTTCGTGGCATCACAACATTCAACTACGACGACATGAAAATAGGTCAGGATTATAAACATTGTAAATCTCTTATCTCACATCGTTTTCTCTATGCATGCTTTCAATTTTTTCAATTGGTCCGACAGAAAGTAGATTTGGCCTTCACAGACCTTGCAAATAAATCAGGATAGCTCTTTGAATGATGAAGTTATAGACGATGTTGCGTCATCTTGTGTGATGCCTTTACTGGTTGATATGTCCCTTACAAAATCTGAAGTATGAAACGTGGATCTGACTCGGAGAAGGACCCCGGCCCTGTCCCCAAGAATATCCCTCACAAAATCAAAAGTTTGAAACGTGGTTTTTAATTGGAGACAGACACCGACCATACCCTCCAAATATGTCCCTCAAAAAATCCAAAGTTTGAAACGTGGATATTGTTAGGAGAAGGACCCCGGTCGTGCCTGCAACCATTGAGCGATACCAGCAAGTAGATGTAAAGAGTTAGGGAAGGCGTTTTGCTAGAACAGGAGACTACTGAAATAGACTTTCCATAAAGCACTGTTATCATCACCACCGATCTGGCCGATGACAAGTGAAAATGAGCGCTACGACATCATTGCACTTAAGCAAAATAGAATGTGGGCTTTGCGTGCAAGATGGGTGTGAAGGTCAGCGGTCGTATTTCTTTCGCAGTCACATCGAAGAAGACGTTGCCGTAGGACATAGGTAAATAAAAAAAACAAGGGTTTAAAGGGCCACTGAGAGCAAGCGGGGGTATCCGTACCACATGAAAGCAATAAGAAAGTCGTTTCAGGTCTTGGATCTTTCGTGCTGTCATCATGGCAATTTACTTTTAGTACGGTAGGGAGATGCTCTCCAGAATACAGGTCTAAGGAAGACATATTTATGTATGCGTTTGGATTATTCATGAAGTGTAGATAATAATGATATTTGATTTATTGACAGTATTGCTATTAGTTCCTGATTGTTTCAGCTGTGTTCAATCTGAGATGAAAACATCCTAATAAAATGGTGAGAAACGTAACTAATCTACTTCTCATTTCAATGTATTCTCGTAATTGGATGAAGTATTGTAAACGACCGTAGCCACCAAAGGTGCCAAAGATTTTTTTCCTCTTTTATACGTGCGTATGTTTGAGTGTTCCATGTGCTCCTGGCCATACCATTTCGTCTACAGATTTAAAAGTTGGCGTCAGAATTCTTGTGGACCCTTTCTAAAAGTTTTTTTTTAAGTTTTTGGGGAAAAAAGCCTTTTTTGACATTTTTGGACCCTATTTTGACGGGTTTAATAATAACATCTATACTCCAGAATCTAGATGTTTTTAGATGTTTTTAACACAAGTTTAGAAGTTCTCCAATTCAAAACGTCACGGATAAAATATATTTTGATCATATTATTCGATAGAATCAAATTTTGACGCCACGGTTGTTCGATCATTGACAGTAATGGTGAGTTCAATTCATTTTTAATTTCAATTTATTCTTATTATTGAATGAAGTCTTATTTTATTATCAACAAGTCAAAAATTGATAAGCTTTGCTTAGTTTGGTACGAGGCAACGATAGTCCCGACTATGATTAAAAACTATACACTTTTTTATGACCTAATAAAGGATAGAAAAACAATGTAAAGAGGGAAAAAGTATTGAGCAAATGTACAGGAATCTCCATAAATAACCAATTTCATTTCGCTCGGATCAATGAGTTATAACAATAATAAGTTTAGTTCAGTCTGGCACGAGTCTACAATTTCGGGGCAACAAGTTTAGCAAATGTTGTGGGTGTGCCATCTATGTATTGTTCCTACGTCGAGTTAGAGATGATTTATCGTTCGTTAATGTCCTGTCTTGTTTATCTCAAGTCACGTTCAGATTTGAATCTACTTTTCAAGAGAGAAAGAAAGACGTATCAGTTTGATCTTGATAAAGAATGAATTGAAAGAACTAATAGCGTTTTCCCGAGCAGTGGCATGGACTTACGGGCGATTTTGCGACCGATGAGCTGGAAAAAAAACCGTCCCGAATACGATTGAAAATAATGCACCTTTTTATGACGTCATAAAATTGGGTTGACATAGGGACAATTAAACTCGAAATAACATCACGTCCACGATTGAAAGCCATCCATTTTTATGACGTCATAAAAAGAAGTTCCCATTTAAGAACAAAAAAAAACTTTAAAATTGTTCAGGAGTCAATGGAGGCAACTATTACTCTGGTTTCCGGTTAATCCTGGTCTCCAGGTTTGTTCATTATTACTCGGCCCAGCTGCGGGGAATCCGTTACCCCGGGGCAGCACTGCTCCATTGCACTTAAAGGAGCAGGTCTCCTGGTGGACGCTTTTGTGGCGAAGGTTGTCTAGCTTCTACGGAGCGCTTGACAATCAAAGTCGCGTCGGCTGGAGCCATTTTTTGAAAGAGTTTCTCCAATCTTCCCTACATTAAGCCCGACCTTGTGTCATATATTGCTGTGGTGGAACAGTGATTAAATAGGAACTATTACAGCCTTGTGCCAGACTAAGATAAACTTAGCAGATGTCGTGGGTGTGCCATCTACGTTTCGTTCTTATGTCGAGTTAGAGATGATTTATCGTTCATTAATGTCCTATTTTGTTTATTCCACGTCACTTTCAGATTTGGGTCTCGATTATAAGAAAGAAAGGAAGACATATCAGTTTGATCTTTAGAATGAATGAATTGACAAAGCTAATAGCATTTTCCTTTTCGAGCGATAGCTTGAACTTACGGTCGATTTTGTGACTGAATAGCTCGAAAAAACGTCCCGACTACGATCGAAAACGAGACACTTAGTTATGACGTCAAAAGAAAATGGTTGACTAAGCCGACAAAAGATCTCGCAGAAACGTCCCGACTACGATTGAAAATCACACACATTTTTCTGACGTAAAAAAATGAAAGGTTGATTTAGTAACAGATGAACAAAACTCATCCCGACTACAATTGAAAACTATGTATTTTTATTATGTCATGAATAAATCAATCAAGGAACAATACGAACGAAGAAAAGACTTGAAAAATTGTACAGGAATCTTCAAAAATAACTTGTTTCGTTGCGCTCGGGCCAGTAAGTTATAATTCTAAACCAGAAAAAACTCGTAGAGTATATACTTTTGCCAACCCATTTGTCACCCACTTAAAACAGAATGTGTTGGGGAGGTAATTGTTCATAGATCCGCCCCTGAATTCAATCACATCTTTGTAGCTTATTGCCAACCCCTACACAAAATTTTATTGAAATTCGTGTGGAACTTTTAGTGATATCGTGTAGACTGACAGGAAACTTTTATGTGGTGTGGACGTACATAGGGGAAGTTACTGCATGAATCCATCCCAAAATTTAATCACTTATTTCGTAGCCAATTGTCCACCCTCCTACAGCATTTCATTGAAATTAATTGAGAACTTTTGGAGACATCATTTAGACACACAGTTTGATGGATGGGCATTTGGTAATGCATACACCTATTCAAGAATCTTTGAGGGTTTTCCTTTGTGTATGGAATCATGGAAAGAAAGTAATCTGTTTCATACTGGAAAATTACTTTTATAATTAGTATTTATCCTCAACCTTACATGGAGAGATCACAAGACAGCACAGTGTATCAGGGAGAAAACAGGAGTCCGAGACATCATAGAATCTATTTAAAAAAATGTAAACGGCAATGAGCTGGTCATGTCTCAAGAATGCCAGACAACCGATGGACACCATGACGCACAACATGGATCCCCAGGTATCACATGCAAAACCGAGGCCGGTAAGAACCAAGATGGAGAAACGAACCTAACAAATTCAGAAAGTATGCCTCGACACCCACGATTGTGAGATATGGCGAATCTCAGAAAAGGTTTAAGTCCAACGATGCACGATTAGAGTCTGATAATGATAACGATTTCTATGTCTCAACCTATTGAACTAACGCTAAACAGTTCGCACTGTAGTAGTATTCACTTCAAATACTTTGTTGGCGTTATCAGCAGCTTGAGCAGCATTATGTTTTAATTTGAAATCGTGCTTGATAATTAGTTTAGATTGCTGTTGAGGGCTTCACAACCTCTAATAATAACAAAATGATGTCTTTATTTGGCCCCGCCGCCTATGGGCCTACTTCTCTGGAAAACCCCCCGTAACAATCTTTGCTCGCTATGCGAAGCCACTCATTCATTCATATTTTTATTTAAATTGAATCTGAGGAAAAAATAAAGATAGAAAAATAAAATGCAATTATATAAGTAAATCTTCCATTTTTAGCATTATTCTCTATGGTGTAATAAAAAATAACGATTCATGTATAACAACCTGATAAGGATCTAACAAAATTTTTTTATGTTCATCAGGCTGGCAATTTCACTATCTATCTGTGTGTGTGTGTGTGTGTGTGTGTGTGTGTGTGTGTGTGTGTGTGTGTGTGTGCATTCATCACTGGCGTGTATATTCAAATTCAACCCAACGCTATCTCTCTGTTTTGGCCCAACTCCCGGTCTTATCACTTAGGGACCCTGACAGTTCGTTGAAGCTCACGTCAGGATGATGATACGACTTAACATCGTTGTATTTTCATAACTTGCCTAACCTTATATCACATTTCCTATGAGTCAGCGGCACGTTTTTGATCTCACAGGAAAATGAGTTGTTTTATGAAGATAGAGGAGGGGGTTGTTTCAGGGAGGGGGCGGGGTACCGGCCAAGAAAAACCGAATTGGGTCTGCGAGGAATGGTTATTTACGGCAGTGCCTCCCTTGGAAGAATTTGCTTTTGTGCCTAGTAACTATTTTGGAAGAGAGATGATGAGCAAATATTGGAGGGTGACTACAGGGTTGCCAAATTAGCCATTTTCCGGCTACATCTGGCTGATTTATTTTTCAAATTAGCTGAACAATATCTTCGGTAGCTGATTAAATCTTGTAAGATTCAAAAAAAGTAATTTCGATTGTGATTTGTTCTGGAGTCGTAGTATAGTTATTTTCTGTGTTCTTTATATATATATATATATATATATATATATATATATATATATATATATATATATATATATATACACGAGAGTGAAATGACAATATCAGAAGACATACTGGACAAATGATTTTCATTTTGACGTTTTGCCCAGACTGGGCTCTGGAAAGAGAGCCCGGCTTGGGCGAAACTTCAATGTAAAGAATCATTTGCACAGCAAACCGTCTGATACTGCCATTTCACTCCTATATTATTGTTGGATTAGCCATAATCCATACCAATACATTTGAACACACACACACACACACACACACACACACACACGCACACACACACACACACACACATATATATATAAATATATATATATATATATATATATATATATATATATATATATATATCTATATATATATATATATTGAGATAGAAAATGTGGCAGATTTCGGCCATTTTTATAGCTAATGTTAGCTATAAATAACAAAACCATACTCAGCAACACTGACTCAAAGTAGAAAGTGATTCATCGACAAAGTACAACAAAGAAACCAAGATGTTACCTTTCCAAGAATTTCTAGGCCGTTATCGGGTGGGTTTCGGGTAGATAGCATCAGTGATGTGTTTGGGAAACAAGGTACACGGTAAGATTGTATCTGCTATTCATGTTCAGGGACCACAAGGACGAGCGAAGTGAACCCGTGAAGCTGGGGTTCTGTAAGCCCCCATGGGAAATTTGACAGAGGGTAGCTAATAACATATGTCTCCATTAGTAGACATTGAACATATGGAAACAGGGAAATTAAGAAGTTGGCATAGATCGTACCTAGGCACGCCATTTTAGATTCTTTATTAATAGATTATCTTCACAATATCTTAAATTGTTTATATATTCTCTGTCTTTGTCTACTCCCTAGCTTTCCCAGTCTATTTTCCGAAATGTGCTTTCATTGTTAGTTGTAAAGAAATTTGTTGATATTGTATCCTCTTGTCTTACTCCCTTTCAGATCTTCGTCTTGTTAGTTTCTTTATGAAATATAATTATTGCTGTAGCCATTTTTGTATGTATTCTCAATCACTTTTAGAGACATACTGGAAAGTAAATTACCAATGTGGTTCACCAAAGTATAACACCAACTATGATGTATGGGTGCAAAACCTGGAAACTTATAAAACTACTCGAAAACAAATTCAGAATTGCACAGAGGGCAATTGAAAAAAAAAAAACTCTGTTAGGAATAACCACGAGCGACAGAAAAAAGATCAACATGTATCCGCGGGAGGACCAGGGTGAACGATATCATACAAGTAGTTGGGTAATAAAATGGAGATGGACATGACTCAAAACAAACAGAAATTACAACAGATTGAGCAAAAGGCTAACCGACTGGTGTCCGTGAGACAGTGAACGCTGTAGGAAGAGACCAGGCACAAGAAGTAGAGTCAAGATAAAGAGAAAAAAAGTTTGTCGGTAAGACATTGCTGAGATTAGCGAAATCATTCTCGTGTTGTAAAGAAATGAGAAAGGCATATGGACTCACAACGGCTAATGATAATAATGGGTTTTGGTTGAAAATTACTAAGAAATTTCTAGTATTTTTATTTGTCTTTCAGTTCAAGCTTGAAGGATCGAGTGAGTTCTATTGGTTGCAGTTTGGTCTGGAACATTTTCCTTCGTTCTTTGTTGGTGTTAATTTGAATTTTATGGACCATCTCCATCCAATTGAACCAACTAAAAGAGAAAGCAGCATAATATAAAACACCATTTGCTGTAACATTTCTCGACTTCAAAAAGGCCTTCGACTCAGTGGAATTTCCCAAGGTCGCTGAGGCTATCACGCTACAAAGTGTACACCCCGTATACGTCAGAGTACTGCAACATATATACAGTCACAGTAGCTCCTTTATCAGGCTATATAAAGGCTCAGCACCCTTTCACTTTTAAAAAGGGGCACGGCAAGGGCATACCAGCTCAACCAAACTCTTCACAGCCTGCCTAAAAATGATCTTTCGAAACTTAGACAGGAAAAATAAGGAAAGATCTGACAGCGAATACATAAGTCTCTTAGATTTGCAGACGACATCACCCTTTTTGCGGAAATCTTCACGATCTGAAAACTAATGCTAAACGAACTGAATAAAGAAAGCAAGAAAGTCGGCCTACACATAAACTCCAGCAAAACAAATGTCGTGTGCAATAAGCGCGTCGAAATTGAACACACAACCATCGAAATTGAAAACGCAGAACTGGAGAAAGTAGACCACTACATCTACCTAGGACAACGAATCCCTATGAATTCCTCAAAAGAAGAAGGAATCGATCGAAGAATCACTCTTGGGAGGCAAGCCTTCGGCAGAGCAAGCTCAACCTTCAAGAACAAAAAAAACATACCATTAGTCCTAAAAAGAAGAGTAAGCAACCAATGCATCCTCCCGATAGTCAACGATGGAGCTGAATCATGGAACCTGCTCAAGAGACAGACCTGCAAACTGAGAACCACGCAACGTGTACATGAAAGTATCGTGCTCAACATCGTATGGAAGGATCATAACACAGCACTAAATATCATGGAAAAACAGGTATCCGGGACATCAGAGAATCCATTAGAAAACTAAAATGGCAATGGGCTGGTCATGTTGCAAGAATGGCAGACAACCTATGGACATCACGACTCACAACATGGATACCCAGAGATCACATGCGCAACCGAGGCCGGCAAAATACAAGATGGAGTAACGAATTAGACAAATTAAGAAGTTACTGGCCCCGCAACACCCATGATAGAGAGGTATGGTGAATCCTGGAGAAGGTCTATGTCTAAAGACGAACAATAAAATGATGATGATGATGATGATGATGATGAAAGTGAAAGTATCCTATACTACGTTCCATGCAAATCACCTTTTATCATAACCATTTTAATTACTTTTGAGATCCTGGTGCTTGTAATTTAGTTATATTTCTATTTTTATTCGTAATTCTATTTTTATTTTGGGGTTAGTCAGCTGTTTTCCTATCGTCTTGTTTCGGGAGTATTAAGAAACAGGACAGGTTATATGAATTCAATCCCCGCCATTGTTCATATATGTTTCTTTGAAGATAACTACTTCGTCTTTGTCAATATTCATGAGGTGCGTAAATAGAATCATAATTTTCTGTGAAACGAAATTTTTGCTTCCTATTTCAGTTATATTTACGCGAACTAGTATTGCCAAACAAGTTTTATGAATAGACTCTGAGAATTAAAAAAAATTGTAATACTTATCATTTATAGACTATTTCCTTCCTTTACTATCAGTCATTTTTGACTAATTCTCTATTTTTACAGCTTGGAGTTTTTAATCCATAAAAGATAATAATAATAATAATTATTGTAATGTTATTTAAAAGTTTGAAATAGTAGGAAAGGCTACTGAAATTGCCAGAAATATCGACCAAAGCCAAGAACCGGTTTCTATTTTTACAGTTCAGCGTTGGTTCCATGTATTTAGGCGTTGGAACAAGTTTTCAAAACCATGAAAGTCAAGGAAGGATGCAATCCTTCCACCATGACACACTCAGATTTTGAAGAATTTATTGATTCAAAGAACAACGATCTTCAGTATACGACCATAAATGACATTTCACTCAGGCAAAAATGTCTTCAATCACTTGGATTCTGGTTTGATTAGTTATACCTGATATCACTTTTTTTGTTTAAAACTTCTATTCTTATAAAAACGCCATTCCTGTTTGGACAATCTAATAGATCAGAATTCTTTAGAGTTGTGGTCCCAATCCATTACTGGGTCACAAAGTCCGGCTAACTGGCTCACAGGTTTACAATACATAACTTAATGAATAAAGAGTAAATGAGAAAAATATTTGTGACAATGAAATAATAAAGATTCGAAATATGGATATATCTAATGATCTTATCTTTACCCTTTTCAACAATAATTTATTTGTTAAACAATTAAATCATAACAAAAATAGTGTCCTTGGCATAGTTGTAAATCGACAACAGTGATACAATGAGGAAAAGTAACACGGTGAAGGGGGATGGTAGGCGAGATACGATTAATACGCCTACAATACGACGAGTTCTTTGAACAGATCTAGGCATTTGGAACGTACACAAGCTTAATTACATTTAAACCTCGAGAGTCCAAGGTGATCCTTTCAGTTGCGTTAGGTTTATGCCCGAACCCCAAGATGAAATGAATCGTTTATTCTAGGGTGGAACATGGATAATAGTCCATTTTGTAATTATATCTTATTAACATAGATTTTGACCAGGGAGTTTCAAATTTTGAAACCAGCATCTCAAACATTGGTTCGTTATGTGCTTAAAGTTTCATTGATCTGTTTAAAAACTGTATCAAACAGGGAAGGGGGGTCGAAGTGTTTCTGCGACTGAATTGTCGCCTTGAAAAGGGCTGGACAATCAAGTGATGAAAGAGCTGAAGTTTTGCCGGAAGACCACTCATAACATCACGAAATGTTTTATTGAGACCGGTGCAACCTTAAGCTAGCCAATTCCCGTCAGTAATGGCTTGGTTCACACCAGAAACGTCTCCAACAATGTAGAGGGGTAAGTGAGGAGAGATCCTCGCAAGAGCACGAGAAAAACCACGGAAGAGCAGACAACAGGTAGAATCATTGGGAAGGACTTTGAAAGGGGATTAAGGGTTGAAAGCATACAAAATGCAACGTCATCATTTGAATTCAGCAGCCTCAAATCAGAAACAACACGACATGTGAAGGTGAATAGCCAAGTTTATCATCAAATGTTTAAAGAAACATTTTTACCTTTGGACACTGAACCTTTTAGAGTGCATAACGTCTTTGCCCGAGATAGTTTACCTGCTCACACATAAAATATCACCCACACGTGGTTCAAAGAGCATTTCAGTGGATTCAAGAGTAAAAAAAAAGCCAAAAAAAAAAAAAAAACAGAAAAAAAACATCTGGCCTCCCTAAAGCCCGTACAATAATCCCATGGATTTCGTCATCTGGTCCATTTTGAAGAGTGGGTGTTTAGACATCTCCAACAGTAGTGATACAGCTCGAGAACAAACTCTTGATAAATACTGGTCCAATTGGGACTAAAAAATGGTACGACCCCCGTCTAAATGTCTCAACTCTCATTTAAAGGCCATTATCCAGGCAAAAGGTAGTGATATCGAAAAATAACTGTTTGGGACTCAGTATAAACAGTGGAATATATATGCTTTGTACTATACACTTGCTTCTATTCGATTAAAAAAATTTATAAAAAAAACAAACTAAAGGGTAAATCTTTATGACCCACCCTGTATATGTCAGTGGGTCGTAGGGTTATTGAATAAAATCAAACTGCATCATGATTGGAGAAGTTAGAAAAACCCTGTAATAGAATGAGTAGACGGAGGTATTGTCAACTACCAATACTGTTTTTCGGCATCTGAAGATCATTATAGAATTTCTGGCAAAGTTTGCGAGTCAGAATGACATTTGCAAAGACAGACATAGAAGGAGATGAAACGGTCAGTCAGTCTGCAAAACGTGGGTGGATTTTGTGCTGGAAGCCTTGAAAGAAAGAGAGGTTACAAAAAGATGAAGGATGTTTAGGCGAGGATGACCTTCAATGGGGAATGTTGAGGAGAAGGGTGAAAAAAGGCCCGGAAAAAAAGGAACTCTTTGATGTAGGAAGTCTGAAATACTACTCCTTGTTTGCGTAAGTCTACTGGTTGTTTTGATAACCAATCAGAATGGATCAGAAGGAATGAATTTATAGAAATTAATATCCTCTGAAGTATCTCATACGTATATGTGTGTGTGCTCAAGTGTGTAAATATATATATACAGGGTGTCCCAGAAAAATGTATACACATTTTCTTACGTCATAGCTGCTCTGGTTAATTAAACTCTCCCATGAGAAGGAATATGTGTTGTGTAGAATCATCGTAGCCTTACAAATAGTTAGTAGTGAATGTACCATTTGGCCTTCAAGGGTAAATAGAATAAACAATCAGAGAAAATGGGCTGCTGTATGAATCGAACCTACGACCGATTCGTATCTGCTTTAACGTAGCGTCACTCTTAACCATTGTTTACGCTGTCTGCGACAAATGATACATTCACTTTGTATTAATGGTAGGTTATATCAAATAGATTTTCAAAGTAATATAATGCGTTTGTTATTGTTTCTGTCGGATTATATATCCATTTTTTCTCAATATAATTATTTGCGTTGAGAAACAAATAGAACAGACATGGACAGTGAATGAAAAATGTGAGAATTTGGACACATAGCAGTTGTATGTTTCTCTGTTTCAAGGGTTAGCTCAATGGTTATGAGCCACGCTACGTTGAAGCGGATAACTATTGGTCGCAGGTTCCCGTAGCAGCGGCCCATTTTCTTTAATTGTTTATTGTACTTGCGCTGTCTAGGCCAAATGATTATTCACCATGTATTAACGACAGGTTATTTGAAATAGAGATTCAAAGTAAAATGATGTCTTTATAAATGTATATGCATATATATGTGTGCAAATTTGTATATATATATATATATATATATATATGTGTGTGTATGTGTTCGAATATTACTTTACGCTACTTCTATGTAAAGATTGCGAAAAATGAAAATAGCACGCAGCGTTTAATTTGCAGTGAGCCGTTATAGAGGCAGCACAAACCCTCTTCTTTTCTCTCTCCTAAAGTCACCCGTCTCTCCCATCACCCAAAACTGCGACAAAAAAAAACAACAAGCAAAACAACCCCCTCACACACACACACACAATCTTTCTAACCCTGTTTCTTCTCATTTCACCTCATGACATTCGAGGCGAAGTCTGGTGAATATCAGTCCCCGTGAAAGCAATAATTCGGCGCGTGACAGGTCACAGCCGAAAAACCTACCAAAATCCGTCTCAAGTGATTTTTACACGAGAGTTTTATTCAAGATAAGTGTTTCGGGAACGACCTCGCTAGGACGGCTTTACTACTAATCAGATCAACCGATTCTCCGACTCGCATCGATTGAGGGGGGGGGGGGTGTTCCCTGTTGATCGTGGCACACTTCCAGGTTGAGGAAGTTCGCCAAATATTCTGGTTGAGCTTACGAGGCCGTTTGCCAACTGGCGAGGATGAATCGAAGGATTGGGTGACAAAGATGTTCTCGTGAGTTTATTGAATACTCAATAATAACAGAGACAGTCTTAAACCAACTGACAGTTTGAAACTGGCTGGTAACCAAATAATGTAATAGCTAGACTAATACTGAAAGGCTGGGGAAAATGGTTAGAGTAGTGGTTTCTAACCAGGGAGGGGCACACGGTCCCCATGGAAGCGTTAGTTAGTTCAAGTGGGGCATGAGTGAATTCGAAAGGGGACATAAGCAGTGCTGCCTACTTGGAAAATGTTTTTGTGCTAGTTTGACTGGCAAAAAGTGCTAAAAAGGGTTAAAATAAAAAAGGATATAGCCGGAAAAAAAAACCCGCTCAAAATGGCCAAAAAACATCCAAAAATGTTCATAAGGACGGAAAAAAAATGCTGGGATGTTTAAGCACGCCCGCTCTAAAATAGCGCTTTCTGCTTTGCCAGAACAAGAAATGCGCTGAAATTTGCGTGAAAAAAAAAAAAAAAAGAAATATCTATTCTTGAATAATTTTTCAACCTTATTGTTGTTTCTTTTTCTCCTTCAGATGCACTGATTACAGTCACTGATTGACTGACTGACTGACTGACATTCTAATGACTGATTAAATGACAGAGGGACGCTCCGAAAAACTCCCATCTCCCGTTTCCTCCTACACTTTCTACATGTGACAACAAGTGCAAGGGGGGAACTCGCGAATCCATGGTCTGACTTCCAGATTTGTTTTCACAACTTTTTAAGCTGATCCATTCTTCGAGTGTTAAAGGACTCAGTCGGAAGCAACCTCCTTTGTTCGGATTTCATGCCGTTCACTTTTACAAGCTTTTCAAACTATTAGTACAATAGTCAGTTTGATTCTCAATCGGTGTCTCACATGTGTGACCTTGTGTCAAACCAAGCTTTGTAAGTATGTATAATACAATACGATTCAATTATCAAAACTTACATGAATAACTGCTGTAATATTATGAAATATTAAAATAAAAGCACGCAGGCACACACACAAACACATACACGGATACATGTGTGTGTTTGTGTAAATTGATTCATAAATAAGTTTGTAACAAAACGATGAAGAGGGTATTTATTTTACAAAACAAATTATTTTTCAGGATAATCTGCTTCTTTGTCAATGCATTTAATTCTATGCTGAGTATCTTATTAATCAAATTTCATACAGTAAAGATGTGTGTCGGGGGTCTACCTCCGTCGCACCGATTTTTGGAAAAAAATCAGCCAGTGATTTTGTAAATGAATAAGTGAGAAACGAAGTCCCTCAAATTGTTTTCCTTTGATTAGCGGCCAATTCTGAATCAACCAATGAGCGTCGAGCAAATGAATTTACTGTATTCTGAAATCTGATTGGAAAATTGAATGCCATCTGGGTGTGTGTGCGTGTGCGCGTGTGTGTTTGTAAAGCTAGCCTTGTTTGCGAATTGGAGCTCAACAGGTGCATCACTTATGATGCCTTGTGCCAGACTAAGTTAACGTTAGTAATTGATGGCGAAAACCATTGCATAATTCCAACTTGTTTTAGAAGTTTGAGCCCAAATTCCAAATATTGTTTTTCCCTTTGTATAACACGCTATCAAAGATAATCCTTAAATGAACTTCAATTTCGAAAGAAAAATGCATTATCCTGTGTTTACAGTTATGTATAAAGATATGCTGAACAACATGCCCGTCTGCTTCAGGGTCAAACTCAACACCCGAAGATGATTACTACATTTGCATTGTATGTATATTTTTGTACAAATTATTAGAATGAAATAAGACTTTGTGTATCTGTAAGATGTGTTTCGTAGACATGCATGGCTTGTCAATTTTGCTCAGTCGGTAGAGTGCCGACTACTACTCACTTTGACATGATTTCAAATACCGGTCGGGAAATGTTAATTTTATAGAATGAAATAAGCCCTTGCGTAGTTCTAACACAAATTTGTTTGTTTTGTGAGACTTGTCAATTTAGCACATTGAGTAAGAGACACAGCCACCAATCAGTTGGTAGTAATTTGAAATCACGGTAGAGGAATCTTAATGTTTACTCCCCCAAGTTTGGTGATGATTGTTCTTCTTACAACAGGGAAACAGAGTCAACTCCAGGTTTGTGCTGGGGTTTGATGATTATGTTTCCAAAGATAATACAGATACTGGATATTTTGGCTCAAAATCTTTGGGAAATGCGTATTATACATAGTGAAATACGATGCCGTAACAGGCAGGCAAGCCTTCTCATTTAGAAGATAAGCCTAACAGAATCTCCCATCTTCTATCTATCTTCTATCCCCAGACATTTGCTTGAAGATAAATCAGATGAAAATTCAAATCTTCGCCATGCTAGAAAGAATCAAAGTGAGTCTCCAGGTTAATGGTGGTGGTAGAGTCGGATGTGTCAGAGGCTGGAAAGTGTCTGCAAAAATATTTGGCAGATTTTCCGGTGAATCGTTATCTTCGATGCAAATCCCGAACGGCAAGTCAATCCGACGGAAAACGGAAATGAAAGGATCTTCTTACGAATGGGGGGAACAGGTTTGGCGGGTGTTCAGGTGGAGGTCCCGGGGGGGGGGGATATTTGTACACTTGCAAAATATTTACTTGGTATACTTCCGATGTTTACATTAACTTCAAATTTACACAGGTAGTGTATTTTGATACAAGATTAGCAATTATCAAGAAAGAATGATGTATTTGCAAACATCCAATGCAGAATAAAACGTAAATAAAAGTAACTGGAAAGGGACTATTTAAATACTCTTCAAGCTCAAACTGTTGCACCAAAGAAAACAAATTAGTTTCATGATTCTTTTAATCACGTGAAATGTCTCCTATAACATTGAAAGAGAAACATCCCCAAAATCATGATACTTCCATCTCCGTAATTTACTCTGGAGATGATATTTTTTTAGTCATAGGAGCATGCTTTTTATATATTTATATATATATATATATATATATATATATATATATATATATATATATTGGACGAGCTAGGTTTGGACAAAAATTATTATCTCTTCCGATAAAATAAGTAGGTATCTTGGATCTCTTTCTGAGTTACAACTGGATTCGCTTTGACATTTCCCAGTATTTTTGTAGTTGTTCGAGGATTAATTCTTTGTGAATTTCAAGGAAGGTTTTTGGTGGTGCCAAACTTCTTCCACGCCAGAATAATCGATCCAAAGATACTAAAAGAGATATTTAACATTTTGGCAATGGCACTGTAGCCCAAACATTCATTATGTTGCTAAATTACGTCACTCTTTTTTTCGGTTGAGAGCTCCTTTACTTCCACAATGACTACTACAGAAAATTGAAGTAGCGAATGACAACTATGATGGCAACGTATCCTAGTGAAGTATTCCTGGAACATTCCAAAAGTTTCTATGCAGGAACAAAAAGATCTTCACCGGCTTAGATGAAATTTTCATAATAAATGTTTGTATTCGAATATTTTTTTCCAGTATTACTTTGGTGATATTTTAAGTGCAATGCTACGTTGAAGCGGTTAACCTATCGGTCACAGGTCCGATTCCTGCAGCAGCCCTATTTTCTTTATTTGTTCATCTTATTTACGTTGTCTAGGCCAAGTGACGTATCATCTGTGTAATGACGGAAGATCATTTAGAAAAAAAAAAGACTTTCAATATAATATGATACAATTTACAATTATTCTGTTGGAACATATATCCATTTCTTAATAACATAATCGTTGCGTCAAAAGAAGCAAACGGAGCAGATATAGACCATGAATGGGAAAAATGGGAATTTTGAGTTGAAACAGTTATTTTCCGTTTTTGCATTACCGTCGGCTGTTTAGCTCAGTGGTAAGAGCAACGCTTCGTTGAACCGGCTACCCTATCAATTGCAGCTTAATTCTGGCAGCAGACCCATTTTATTTGTTTTTTTTTTTCCTATTTATGTTTATATGTGTATTTTTGCTTAGTAATTGTTCATTCTATTCAAAATACATCACCGGTGTAAATGTAGAGTAAC
The DNA here is from genome assembly GCA_963457665.1 of Thysanoteuthis rhombus. Classification (NCBI taxonomy): domain Eukaryota; kingdom Metazoa; phylum Mollusca; class Cephalopoda; order Oegopsida; family Thysanoteuthidae; genus Thysanoteuthis; species Thysanoteuthis major. Next base: position 39,948,136 of record OY735230.1, read on the forward strand.
TATAAGTATTCTACCGTCGGGCCTTGATGATTGGTGGTCAGATGTGAAGATGAAGAAAAAAAAACCATACACCGTTTCAAAATGTCCCTATAATACCGTGACGAACGAGTATCTTAGTTGTGTTTTTTTGAATAGATAAGCAAGCCTGGCTGCTGCATGATCAAACTCATCTCTAACTTCTATTCTGATTAAATTATATTGATCACTGCAACTTTTTATTGCATGTGTAGAAAATGAAAAATCATAATCATTCTTTTAGGAAAAAATGTATTGAATCATCAAATAATGAAATGAGCCAGTGCGTATGATAAATTTTCGTTAATACCCAAGACTTGTCAATTTAGCTCAGTCAGTAAAATAGCCGACTGACAATAAGTTAGTTGTGAATTCAAATCACGGTAGGGGAATGTGGGTTTTACATATTGGTATACACCCTGTCATTTTGGCGAGGATTGTTCTTGTTGCTCTTAAGCTAGGAAAGCAATGTCAACGTCAGACTTTGTACTGGGGTTTGACAACTCCAGATTTTGTTTGATAATAAATGAAAAAGAAACAAATACGAAGGTTTATGTCGATGAATGGAACTGTTTGTTTTTTTTATGAATAAACATCAAAGTTGTATTCAATCTCTCTGCCACCGACTCTTCCTTCTGACTTTATTCAACGCAGTAATGTTTATCACCTTGTTATTTCCTGGGCTTTGACGGTCAAACAAATAGGTTGGCTAAAGAATGTTGTGATAAAAAGAAAAAAAAAAAAGAATCAAATAATAGAAAGAAAATATGAATATGTCGAATCATCAAACCCGGTAAAGAATCAACCTGTTTATTTAATCAGATATTGATTATCGATAAATTGACCAAAATAATGTTTATCTCATAAAAAGTATACAGTACTATGTCCACGCTTTGTCAATTCTGAAACAAACGTCGCCTTTCTTAGCTGAAAAAAAAAAAGATTCAAGAAATAAGCGGAAACAAAATCATAGGTCTGGTTAGTAATTCAATAGAAACCACTGCATGTCTTTTGGTAGCATACCATGTTGGGGGCAATCAATTAAAAATAAGGTTGCTTTTCTTAGTTGAAAAAAAACAGATGCAAAAAATGAAGCGAGAAAAAAATCACAGGTCCATTTGTGTGGCCTGTACGCGCAACAAACATCCTCGGCGAGACAGACTCATTTGAAAACTGAAGAAACTTACGTTGACAGTTTTGGTTGAGGGTTTGTCAATTCTGAAATAACGTCTTGTCTTTTTGCAAGAAATAAAGAGATGAAGATTAACAAGAAACATGAACAATCAAAATATTTAGGAAATAGATCTGGTTAGTCACTCAACAGAAACTGTGACCAATGTCTTTTAGCAGCATGCTGTGTTGGGAGTGATCGATTGAAAAATTCAAAAAAAAAGGATAGATCACTTAATTTTTTTCGAAAAAGAGGCGTTAATACTGCTGGATACAAAATAACGCTCAAATTTTGCATAAACTTACATTGTAAATTGATGATCCACTATAAAACTTGGGGGTGGGTAGAAAAGACCCAATCACATTTTAAATATTTAAATTTTGATCCCTCTAGATTCATTGGTGTGTTTTGTCCACGTAACACATGAACAACGAGCCAACCAAATAGACATACCGACAGACTCACTCAGAAATTGAAGAAACCTAAGTGAATAGGCCTGGTGACGTTTCCTAACAGTATTCTCTATGCCCACTCTCTTTCCCCTTCCTCTCTAATGGAGGCTTTCGACGTTCATCAGTTTTGTCTGGAAGAAACTGATTTTGGTTTTCATAGACCTGTCGACGTTCGTCGAAAGTAAAAGCCGATGCATGAAATATAGTGAAAAAGAATCACAGGAAACACGAACAATCAAAATATCAAAGGAAAAAAAATGATACAATAGATGGAAAATATATATAACTATTGATTTATCGATTCTTGCATGTGAGAAATCAGCAGAAATCACAAAGCAAGAGACGCTCGGAGAAACAGACGATAATTGGCTCAGGTTCCATGCAATTATTCTGTGAAACATGGTCGGCCGTAAATCTGTGATTTTAGGAACAACAACAGCAACAACAGCATAAACACACGTGTGAGTGAGTGCATGTACATGTGTGTGTGTGTGTGTAAGTATATAATTATATATATGCACCATATATAAATAGATGCACACATATATTTGGGTTTATCTTACGGAAGACACTCGCACACACACACACACACACTCATATATATATATGTGTATGTGTGTGTGTGTGTGTGAATATATCAGCTTTATTTGTACATCTATGAAAAAATGGTACGAACGCAGAAACATACTTGCAAACATGAATAGGTAGATAGATGATAAAATGAATCTAATGTAAGATTACCGAAGTATTTTGTTCTCCTGACAATTCAGATTCTCTCTCTCCCTTCTGCATACATATGCGCGCAGACACACACACACACAAACACACATACATTCACAAGTATATAAATATATATTTCTCTTCATGTATATATATATATTGCAATCTCTATCTTTGTTGATAGGGATACTGTGATAATTATACGAAATTATAAGTTACATTAAATTCAAATTTGATGCAACATAATTTCGTATTATTGCAATGATTATAGACGTAGAATCCATTTATCTTCATGACCTTCTAGTGTAGGTGTGATGTTCGGTGTGTTTTTTTCTCATTTTTTCTCTGGTAGTAAAATTGTGTATCAGTGTTAAAGTATGGTTTGCTTGCCGAAAGTGTTGTTCCGCGGTCGAATGATTTATTTCTATAACTGTAATTATCTAATCAGTAGTTGAAAGGCCATTCTGATTTGCTTATTTATTGTTTAGAACAGCGTATACATTTCAATCAGTAAATAATGTTTTTGTTCGTACAATCTCATGATAAATGTTGCAAGTCTTTCGTCAGTTGCGGAACTGGTAAGTGTGTTCGTGAATGTGAGTTGTTTGCAGCATAGGCTATTTTTTCTGTTTCATGGTTTACTAAATTGTACTGTTTCAATTATGCTTTTTTGTGTATGACGTTGCGATCAGATACTTCATTTCTACCTATCGTTTCTTTGTTATTCGGAGGTCTGCGGTAAGCAATCATACCTGGTTCTTACATATCTTTTAATTCTGGTTTCAGATTAAGAATATCCCAGCGGTTCTTGATCATCTGGATTAGTGGAGGTTAATCGCCATTAACTGTAGTTCAAAAGGGAGGTAATTCGATTTTTCTTTTGTCGTTGATATCAAGGTATCTTCTCTGGGATTTGCATAAGCTTTGTTAATTTGTTTTTTTCCGATTTGTTCCTGTCTGTAGCCTCTATCTACGAATTATTGTTTCAATTTGTCACTAGATTTAATGGAACAAATCTTTCTAAGTCTAAATGCTTGTGTGTAATGTAGTTTTCTTTTAGATGTTTGGGGTGCATTTGTTATCAACTTCCCCGAGAAAATAGACTTTCAACAATCCATTAAGATTTCTAACTTCGTACCCGAATGATAGTTGGCGGTTTATTCGTGCAATTCTTTTTTACTCTTGGTAGTATAAACAAAAATATGTTATAGATCAGTGGTTCTTAGCCAGGGGACATGCCCTGAGGGGGGTAATTTCAAGAGGGGACGTGAATCAGCAGGAAGATGGTAAGTATTTCTCCGATTATTTCAGTGGTTTCTTTTCACAGGTGTTTGCATAATATCATGATTTACATAATATACTAGTTAATACTCGCCGTCAAAGAATGATGACAAATTTTAAGTTATTTCGCGATTGCATTGTACTTATAACATATCAAAAATATTATGTTACGCAACATTTTCTTGTTTATGTTCAATATTTCCTGAATATCAAACTAATCCAAAGATAGAATTAAGTGAAGACGCAATTTATCAAGTTGAACATATCATAGAATTCTATTTCTACTAAGTTACGCCACCAGACGTCACTGATAGCGTCTGAAAGAAGACCTGCAAATTGCAAATTATCGTATTTGTGGGTGTGAATTAACCTTTTCACACGTATTTGCCGTACTTATTTCAAAGTAATTATCCCGTTGAAGATGATATGTAGCGTGAAGGCAAGGCCCAACTATTAAAAGAGGAGATGGTGATAAAAGGTTTATGAACCGCAGTTATGGATAGTTTTGTAAAGTGGACTTGGTCAAGGCAGAATATGGGAATAACAGGGTTTCCTTCTAACGGCCACAGCAGTTGAAATAGTCATGCAAGCGTGGTCGACCCGAGAGCTCACCTCCTACTCATCTCTGTGAAATTTCGTGGCATGCAAATGACGGATTGTTTTGACAAAACGAAGGAAGAAGGGAATTTCCCAAAGGTCTCAATCGGAACTCGGACTCCGCCAATCATCGTCCTAATATTGATGGATTAAAATTTTTGATAATCACGACCGATGCACTTTGTGTGGATTTATCCATGAAAAAAAAAATGATTGTTTCCACTGAAGTCATATTACAGATTACGTAGGCACAGATGGTTTTATTTTCGACTGGAAACCCAAACGTCCGTACGTTTCGTCCAGGCTTGGGCCTTGGAGGTCACTTCAGTGTCATTCCATTGTCTACCGAGACTGACGGAAGTCTTTTTTCCCTATATCTCGTACAACTGACGTGACCAACGTCTCTTGGCAGCATGTCGTGTTGGCGGGGAGGGGGGGTGATCAATTGAAAGAATGGAAAAATATGGTGATCGAAGGATTAATTATCCCTATCGCCTTTTGTTGGGAAGTGATCATTACAAGAGATCAAATTTAAAAAGCAAAAAAAAAACAAGGTCTTCACAATGATTTAAAATTTTACATTTTTCTTCCGCTTGATGTATTTTGATATAAGACTGTTCACGCTTGAAGGATTCTTGGAGTAGCGAAAAAGCACTCGGAGAACACTTACCTCTGCAAAAGCCGTACAATAGCTCACTTGGAAACGAATTCCTGGATCCGCCCCACCAAAAATTTAATCATTTCTTCGTTATCCCATGACCAACCCTTCCACAAAATTTCATTGAGATTCATCAAAACTTTCGGAGATATCGTGTGGAGTGACAAACAGAAAGACAGAAGGAAATACACAAGGTAATATATATACTTCTGAAAAAAATCTGCAGGGAAACTAAGTTTGCTGATATATTTTGGCGTCGGAATCGTCTGAAATTCGGCATGTGGATGAGGACCTATCTATCTATCTATCTATCTATCTATCTATCTATCTATCTATCCATCTTTCAGCCTATTTCTATTAATCCACCAATCTCTATCTACTTCAGCCTGTCTATCTATCTATCTATCTATTTCTCTCTCTTTCTTTCTTTCTCTCTCTCTCTCTCTCTCTCTCTCTCTCTCTCTCTATATATATATATATATATATATATATATATATATATATATATATATATATATATCAGTCTGATCATATCTATATACCTAGCTAGCTATCAATCTGCGTGCATTTGGTTCACGATGAGTTCTGTCAACGCACCTAAAGTCCCTAGCTCGAATGCCCCCAAAAGCATATTTCCTGTATATTTCTGGAGACAGATCCCAAATGGTCTGAATTTTTCACATTTTCCTGTCAGGTTTTTGTTTGGATCAGATATAAGCATGGCTTGCAATATTAGCTTTCAAACAATAACACCACATCGGAACTCCCACATTGTTACTTACAAGGCTACAAGTACAGTGCACTCAGTGTGGATCGAATTCAATTCAATAATAATAGTCAGCGAGACTATGTCACCGCCCATATTGATATTAGTAACTGTCAACCAAAACTGTCAACACGAGTTTCCTCGATTTTTAGGTAAGTCTGGCTATCGCGCATACAGGCAACACCAGTAGAGTTGAAAATTAAAACATCCACTCCTTATCATGTAGGGTTCAATTTACAATCTAAGTTTATGCTAAACTGGTCCCATAGTTTGTATTCGACAGTGTTCACGCTTGTTTTTTTTGGGGGGGGGTGAATTTTAAGTATTTGAATGATCACTGCCAAATAAAAGGCAACAAGGGTAATTTATTCATCGATCACCACATATTTCCATTTTCTGATTTGTCATCCCCAACACGGCATGTTACCAAGAGACGTTGGTCACGTGACGGTTTCTACTGGCTGACTAACCGGACCTGTTGTTATTCACTGTTCAAGGCCACACATATGGTGCACTTATCAAAGATCGAATTCAACCCAATAATCCTTGTCTGAGAGACTAACCCACTTACTTACCAATACTCCTAAGCGGGACACTCATATCGATATTTGCCTTAGTGCTTACTCAAGATCACCCGTATAGGACACTGAGTGAGGGTCGGAACCAATCCAATAATCATGATCTGCCAAAGTAGCTTGCGAAATTCAACTCCTCGGTACTTACCTTGGTACTACACAAGGCCACGCGTATGAGGCACTTAGTAGAGATCGAATCCAATTCAATAATCGTGAACTGTGTCACAATCTTACAAATCAATATTCTACAGCCGGGCATCCATATTGACGTTTTCCTCGGTGCTGAACAAAGTCGCAAGTCCAGGGCACTCAGTGTGGATCGAACTTAATCCAATAATCATGATCTGCATTACTAGCTTACTTACCAATACTCTGTAAAGAGCCATGTATTGATATTTGATGAGCTCAGCTTGATATTGCACAATCACAGGGCACTGTGCAAGGATCGAACACACTCCAGTGATGATGATCAACCAGTCTAGCTTGTAGAACACTACCTCTCGGTGGGGAGCCCATAACAACCATCTAATGCATGTTTTTGTGCTTCAACAAATAAATTGATACCATAAGTTCAATTCGACTGATTCTTCTCTCTTATTTGTGCGTATTTAGTCATATTTCCTCTCTAATATATGTGATAGGTTGGAGAGATACTAGATACAATTGAGTAATAATATGAATTTTGATATAATTTGGATTTTGAAATAATTTAGAATTTAACGTAATTGCATTATTAAAAACACACAAGTCAAAGTATGGGACATGGAGATTACATTCAATGGTTTGCGAGATATGCTGGCCAACTTATGACACCGAGGACTTATCTTAAGTTTGCTATCTTTGTTACGAACAATTCGCGCTGTGTACTCTGGTTTTCGTATGGTCACCAAAGTTGAACCACGTTTAGCCTGATCAGTGCCTAGATACTAATACTATAACAGGATTTAAATCAATTTCGATGTACAACACCGTGAAGGAAAATTCAGACCTTTGATTGAGCAGTTATACTCCATCTTGCATTATACATCTCCTTTATCCTTAAACCAAAAACATTCACTATGACTTTTGTTTTTACAAAATAGCATTATTCCTCTCTTGGATTTCCTAAATTGACCCCGTTGCACCCGCCTCCTAGGTTGGGAACGACTGTTTTTGACACTTGTCAGACCAAGTGCAACCGTTTTTACCAAGATGGCAACCGTAGTAACCGATAATCGAGACAGGATTTCAGTTTAGATATTTGAACTTCTTTTTTTGTTCTGCCTCAAATACCTTTGTCTTGTTAATACCACGGGAATACCGATATAATGCTAATGACCGCGCCCTTGTAGGCATCCCTAGAGTTGGACTAATAGATCTTATCTTAGACTAGTGTGTTCCAAACCTTTTCAAGGACACTCCCCACTTTTATCAATAAGATTACTAGTCCTCTGCTCTATATTTCCATTTTATAAACACAATTGAACTGAACGACAAAAAAAACTGTCACTTTAACTCAATCTAAATCGATTGTAATAAACAACACGAGTAAGGAAAATTCAAACTTTTATTTTTACCTAGTATCCATATTTCCCTCTTGGACTCCCTGAATTCCCCTCTAGGGAGAATCACCCTCCGATCGGGAACCACTTGATTAGATCATCAATAACCCAAACCAAATGCCCCTCCCCGTAATTATTTGGAAGAGTTAAGATTATACATTACGTCGATTTATCAGGTACCACCATATTGGATGTTATCATTTTTGAGCTGCAAGATTTTATTAGTAAATTTTTCGAAAAAAATGAAAGCAGAAAACCATAAAAATTTGAAACTGTATTTTATCAAATTTATCTAGAAAGTAAATGATTTAGGGTTAGCATTACGATTGCAGTTAACAACATAATATTGATTTTAAAACCAACCAACAAATCTTTACCCAAACCTACCTACTGACCGTAACCCCAAACCTACCAACTAACCCCAAACCTACCTACTAACCTTAACCCTAAACCTACCAATTAACCCTTACTACATGCTGTATTGGGTTTAAAGTAAACGTTATTTTAAGATCGAAGATAACGTTATTTGATCAACGGTGAAAATCTAGCCACTTTCAGCCATCCAAAATTGTTACATCGTCGGTCTTGATCACCCACTCTGCAAAATAATGTTTAATCTTACTTATTACAAACAATTAACAACCCCCACCTCCACTCCGAAATCTTCTGACTGACCTGGCTGCGAGCTAGATGAAATGAATGACTCCGCCTTTTGTGCAAATAATTTTCAAAGGGGAAAAGATTAAAAGAATTTACCTTTCACCAATAGCGACTCTATTGAATGATTAGATCTCAAGGACGAGTTAACACAATGGGTTGTTTATTTTGGAAAGAGAAGAAAATGAAAGCAGTGAAAACAAATTGAGACAAATATTCTATAAACCTATCTCAACTCTTTTTTTTCTATTTGATGTATTCTTTTTTTAAAAATCTCGTTGTGCCGTCTGAGTAACCTAGGATGGCGAAAACATGGAACAAATTGTTGTTAAAAGAACGTAGCTGGACAGATGATCGCGGACATTTATACAAAAGGACATTTCACCGGCGGACGAATGACCGACGGACATTCCAACGAACGTACATTTAGCTGACGGACAGATGATCGACAGACATTTTACCGAATGTACAGTTCACCGACGGATATGGCCTTTATGGACATTTCACCTAACGTACATTTCACCGATGAACAGCTGGCCAATGGACATTTCACCGACGAACATTTTTCCGGTAGGACATTTCAGCGGCTAACAAGATTGACTGCTTGAGTATTGACTAAAATAAGGATTAAAGAAAGAAATACTAGTCAATTTTTTAAAATTTTTGACAATACTTCATCTCATAATTCAAGATAAAAACAAAAAATCTCTGGAGAGTCCGTTGGGTACCAATGCTTTACATAAGCAGTTTCCTTAGACTGAAGGGACACGAGTTTGTGTTCTGCCTAAACCTTTTTATTTTCAATTTTCAGATCCACATTACTCATTGATGTAGATTGGTGGTTCAAGTCGTGATAAAAAGTGACAAAAAATAAGATTAAGGAAAATACTGGTTTAAAAGAAACCGTAACATTAACGTTTGAAGTCATGTAAAAATATTCCCTCGAAGGATAAATATAGCCAGGGTAAATTAGATTTATGATATCACTGGCATTTCCAATTGGAAAACGTCAAGAAGTAAGTAAAAAAAGCATTTAGAAACATCTAGATTTTAGAGAAACTGAATTTTATTGATAAACCCGTTAGATTAAGCCTTCAAAAAAGCCCAAAAAGCTTCCTTTTCCCCAAAATGAAACCAAACATTTTCAGAAAGGGTCTAATGGAGTACTCATGCCAATTTTCATGTCTGTTGCCAAAACAGTATGCCCAGAAGTGCTGGAACGCGCAAACACATACACAAACACATAAACACACGCACATATATAAAAAAGAATAATGATAGAATCCTCCGTCATTTTTGATGTTTCCGATTTTTCATTAGCCGAGGAAATAATCTGAAAAAAAATCAATGTATAATAGTAAAATGGTTATTGATTATTGGGAAAAGTATCTGCAAATAAAGATCGTGAATGATGCAGTGTTGCCAATTTAGAAGCTTTTCAACTAAATCTAAAAGCCATAGATTTCTATTCAGATGATTTTTCAATAAAATAAATAATATTTTTCAATAAAGTGATTACTATCTTGATTAAATAAATGCTGACGATCAAAGTCACATTTAACTTTTTGATAATGTATAATCGTAGATGTTTCCCAAGATTTAAAATCTGGAGAATCTAGAATCTAAACTTACGTAAATTAGAAAAATTCTAATAATTTTTTGTTTTAATTTTTGTGAATCCTTGTTTTCTTAGCATATTTTAAGACGTCAAAAAAAAAAAAAACACGAATAAATCAACATTTGGGAAACGACTTAACTTACGCCTTTTCTCCGTGACACAAATTATATCAAATTCATACACACAGAAGAACAAGATGAAAATAATCAAATACTTTACGAAATCCAATCACAGGTGAACTAAATTTTGTAATTGAGACTTCTGGGTGAATGACACTAAAACAGTTGATGAAAAACTGGTGTAGGCGACCAGGCCGATATTGACTAACAACTAATTATTCGCGGTTTCTCTTGATCTTCATCTTATTTGACCCCAGCTTGACTTTTGGTTTGTTGGTGGACATTAATTTGATTAGTCTTTAAATGATAAATTAGAATTTCAATCTAGAACAAAGGAAAGTAACTGGTCACTTGACCAAATTATTTCGCTCGGTTGAAATTGTGATTAAATTAGCTGCATTCTATTTTCCTCTGGATTGTGACTCGTTTTTCTTATCAAACAAACGAGAATTTTCTACCGGCATCTACTATTGGACTCTGTCAATCAAAACTGTCAACATCAACATAGGTTTCTTTCAGTTTTAAAGCGGGACTGGCTGGCTCGATACTATGTATTTGCCAAGCGTACAGGTCCTCACCAATGAAGCTGGCCGGCTAGAAATTTACATATTTTCTCCTTATTATGTCCGAAAAGACCTTTTCTTAAAATCCACGCAAAATAGGTTTTGAGTATGTGTGTGTGTGTGGGGGGGCAATTTACAATCCAAGTTTATGTAGAATTGTTCCCTTACTTTGTGTCTAGCAGTGTCAATTCTTGCTCTTCTTTTTTTAATTTTTGATTTTGATTATTTAGTGACCACAACCAAACAAACGGTGAGAAAAGTAGCTTATTCTGAGATCATCCCTTTTAAACAATATTTTAAATTGATTACCACCAACACAGCATTTCAAATCTGAACGAGATTGTTTTTGAAGAGAAGGACGTATAAGATAAACCAAGAAAACCTATCAAAGGCAATGAAACACAAACAAGACTATTTCGTGCATCTTTTAAACAGTTCTTTTTACGGTAAAGGATTGCTTTTCTTTCCTATTTGATTGGTGCCCCCCCCAAAAAAAATCTCAGAGCAATGCTGGGTCCTTCATAGCATGTTTGGGACAAGACGAGTATTAATTGGCAGTGTCCATCTCTTTTTCAATAATGTGACAGTTACTAGTGTGCTACATGATTTGATTGTACTTTTCGATGCCAACAATCGTGACACACCAGTGACGATCCCTCTGTCAAAGTTATCTGAGGACAGAACATATAGAAAGGTGAGTTCATGCTTTCTTCCTAGAATAAGCACATCAGGAGTATCATCATCATCATCATCATCATCATCGGCAGCAGCAGCAGCCTTCTAATGTCCATCGTTGGGCATAGACCTTTCTCTTGATTTACCAGATCTCTCTATCGCGGGCTTCGTGGCGCTAATATCCCCTGAACCTGTCTAAATCATCACACAATCTTTCCATTTAAAATTTTTATTTCACCGACCACAATTTCGCATATGATCCCTGGGGATCCACCGAGTGAGTCGAAATGTCTAGCAGTTATCTGATATTCTTGCAGCATGGCAAGCTTATTACCATTTGGGTTTTCTAATGGAGTCAATGATATAATATCATATTTTTTTCATCAAAGCTTATACAGAGAACAGAAAAACAACAAATGTCATCTTTGTGTAGGAGGATATGAGATAGTAAGAAATAATGAAAGCAAATAAACCGGGGGGTCGCCAGAATGGTCGGTATCGACCCCGAGGGATCGATAGAACTATCTAAGGGGTCAATAAATGCTAGCGGATAAAAAAAGAGGGTCAATAAATGTCGGTAGGGGTATATTGAATTTCTAGGATCAAAAGCTGGCATTCGTATAAGAAATAAAAATACATAAAATACGGCTCGTTGATAAAACTCTTCTGAATCATATATGACTAGCCTACCCTTGTCGTCAAAAATGAAGGAAATAATTAAGTAGTTCTGCAACTGTATTGCACTAATAGAAGATTAAAAAAACATTTCGTTGTGCAGAGTTTTCCTACTTACATCCAATATTACCTGAATATTGAACTAATCCAAAGATAAAATTGAAGAGATATAATCAATTAGGTTTAACGTAACAAAATTGTATTTCTACGACCTTGCGTCGCCTGACGTCACTGATCACCTAAGCGTGACAGACGACAGATGTGCATCTCTGATTATTAAATGTTTTGACTAGTTTTTATTGTCCATTCATTTTGAAACATTCTATTCACTGGAACTTGTTTACAAAACAGCCTTGTAAAGAGACAACCGGAAGTTGTCAGTTCTGGATGTGGTATGCAGTTTCCTCCATTAATGGGTATGGAAATTGCACATCCTCTTAATTACCTTTTTATTTACTTACTAGCATATACCCATAAAAAATAATGGGGTTAACTATGTGTGGATTAGCACCAAGGAACCTAAGGTTATTTTATTTGGTAATTTATTTTTAATTATTTAAATATCCTTAATTTATCCTAAGCATTAAAAACTAAGTATTAAACATTTCTTTCAGACACTTATACATACATTTTTTCTTCTCTTTTTATTTTAAACAGCCGGCAATTCTCTGACGTATTATTCGTTGTATTGACACAGTTGATCTCATTACAACCCAGTTTGTGCCAGAATTTTCGTTTGTTTGCCTTTTTATAAATTTCAGACTTTCTTAGTGATCACTGCCCAACAAAAGGTGAGAGAAGTAACTTATCCATCGATCAACTCTTTTTCGATTTAAAAAAAAAACAACAACTGATCACCCCCAGCACAACATGCTGACATTGGTTAAGTGATGGTTTCCATTGAGTGACTACCCAGACCTGTCCGTATATACACTTATTTCGTCTTATGTAGATCTATTGTTGAGTGGTAATGTTACTGAGAAAATGAAGCAAACATTTGTAAGACGAGCACAATATCGGACCAAGAAAATGACAGATAGTAACGTATTCGTTTTTAGGGCAAATAAACTGGGGAGGGGGCAGGAAAAAGACAAATAATTTCAACAGGAAACGTTCCTATGTTTGGTAAGTGCTCGTCACAGTTAATTTTGTACGTTTGAAACTTTCGTATCTCAGTGTTTGGAATTGATACCTACTTATAAGTAATACCATTACTGAAATATGAGATGTATTTTTTTTATTCCCCGGCTGTTTGGGAAACGAAGGAAAAAATTCTTTACTACGCAAATAAGAAAAGAATAGTTCCAATATTCATATATACAGGAATTCCTTGAATTGTGCGGTTTCTTTGAGTGCGGGTTTCGCTGTGTAAATCAATGTAAGTAAGTGTGAGCTGAAAAAAACTGACATATCAAGTACGTCTGATTAGTCACAATAGAATCCTTTATGTGATGTGACCAGCGTACTTTGACAGATACCTTGTTGGGAGTGATCAATTAAAGAACTGGGGAAAAAGGGTGATCAATGAATAAGCTACTTCTGTCGCTTTTTTTGTTTGTTTTGTCTGAATGAAACAAAAAAAACAATAAAACAAGTGAACACAAGCTAAGGGATCGATTTCGCATAAACTTACGTTGTAAATTGAACCCATAGACATAATAAAGAGTAAGTGTTTAAATTTTTCAGCCCTTCAACTCCTTTGTTGCAGCTCGAACGCGTGATATATACATACACAGTCAGACAACTGAACAAAGTAAAGAAAGTGAGAAACCTACATTGATACTTTTGGTCGTAGTTTTGATTGGCGGTTTCTTACTATATCAGAATTTAAAGAGCGTGGTTTTAAACATCAATGAACGAATTAACCGTCCATCCAAGGTATACCTGTATTTTCCCAATTTAGGGCCTCTCCATAACATATGCTGCAGGACTAACACTAGCTCAATCTAGCCCTCTCTATATATAACCGTTCCCCAGACAAATCTCTTTTCGATCCCCTAAATTAAAATCGTGTGTACGTCCCCATTCGTGTGAAATGACCTCAAAGTCATTTATTTTTAAGCTATAGTAACATATTCATTAATCAAACAGCCCCGAGATTCCCTTCGGCTCAAGCTCTCTTAATGACATAACGAAGGGAAACTCCAGTAACATATTCATTCAATCAAACAGCCCCTATATCCCCTTCGGCTCAAGCTCTCTTAATGACTTAACGAAGGGAAACAGACTACCATATCAGAGATAACTTCGTGTTGACCCTTCAACTCCGCAACTGTTAGAGGTTCTTTTGTTAAGTAGACAGCTAAAGATCTAAGTGGGGTGCATGTAGTTGTGATTATGACATGAAACGACTCGTGTCTGGTTAAAATAATTGATAAGATATCCCTACAAAAAAGCCGACTGAATTAACAAATGCACCATGAGAATGACATAAAAATACGCCAAGCAAATCGAAAATCCATGCCATGAATCAGTTTGCATGTACATTAAATTTGTTCGGCGTATTTTGAATTTTAGTTGCTTTCTTTTTCTAATTTGCTTGGCGTTTTTTTTTAAATTTGTTTGCCGTATAATTTTGTTTTATTTGTTAAAATTTGCACAGGAAAATGTTTACTAAGACGACGAGACATAATCGTGCAGAATCTGTTGAGATCAAACTTGCTAACCATAGTATTGAAGTAGGTACTCATATAAGTATACCAAAGTGTGGCACAAGGCTACACTTGTGGGGAATTCAGTGAGAACTGGCTTATCAACCATAGTATTTTGCGATGGCATTCAATTTCTCGAATCTTAGACTACTTTCTGTTCATTTGCTCGCTGCCGATTGTTCAAATATAAATTCTCAGAAAAAACAAGGAGAGATAATTAGGGGATCTCTCTTTCATAGTTCATTATTTAACCCCCCCCCCCAAAAAAAAAACGTTTTTTCTTCTTTGAAACTAGTGCAATGGGGATATGTTTACAATTTATGAAAAAAAGAAGATATTTATTGTAAAATTTGTATATGTACTAACCAATATATTCTTCCAATAGTTACCTATTGAGCTGAAACATGGAATCCAACTAAACGATCGCCCCTCAAACTGAGAAACCTGCAACGTGCACTACAGAGAATTATGCCCAATATCACATGGAGATATCACAAGATAGCACATATTAGAAAAAAAACAGGAGTCAGAGATTTCAGAGAAACCATTCGAAAACTCAAATGGCAATGGGCTGGTCATGCAAGAACGTCAGACAACCACTGGACATCACGAGAGATCCTAAGAGATCATACACAAATCTGTGGCCGGCAGAAAATGAGATGGGGCGACAACCAGACAAGTTCAGAAAGTACTGGCCCTGCGACATCCACGATAGTGAGATCTACCGAATCCTGGGGAAGGTGTAGGTTCAACAACCAATGCTAAAAGGCTGATGGGGATGGTTTACGGATTTTTTCCCAAAAACTTGTGCAATGGGGGTATTTACGATTAAAAAAAATGTACTGTAATATTTGTAAATGTATTATTTATTTACGATCAGATTTAGCTTACAATACAAGATGAGATATAGCGAGTAAAATTATATACAGAATTATTCTCGTGTCTCGCTTTTTCATTTGAGGGTAATTTTTTTCTTTTCAAGAGTTGGTCATTGTTTTTTTGTGTGTATCATGAATGAAATTTATGAATAAAGCATTATTTTCATGTACGATATTCGATTGTCAAATGAGCGTATGTGTCGGTACACACATTGGCGTTCCTGGAGTGGTGTCAACTGGGGCGGTGACTCAGCCCCCACCGCTAATGTTACCAACTCAGAAATAAAAGAAATAAAAAAAAAACTCAAATGGCAATGGGTTGGTCACGTTGCAAGAATGGCAGACGATAGCTGGACATCACGACTCACAACACTGATCCCCACAAATCATGTGCGAAACCGAGGCAGGCAGAATATAATTTCAGAAAGTATTGGCTCCACGATGCCCATGATAGATAAGTCTGGCGAATCCTTATGAAGGTTTATGTTACAACCCGACAGTAAATTTCACTGTCTACTCTTACATTCCCTGTCCCCAACACTCCATTTGCAAGGTTAGGTCCAAGATATTGAGCTGGGTGCTGTATATTTTCTTTTCAGTTTAAAACTGACTGTTGGTATAGTGAAATCTTGATTTTAATTCTAATCCATGATAACTTGGGATCATTTGGGAATTTTTTTTATAAAATTAAAAATCCATATCACAATTCAGTTCCGTTATCTTATTAATTTGCTTGGTGCATTTTCTAGTTTGCTTGGGTTTTTTTTCTTTGTTTTTTTTTTTTTCATTTGCTTAGTGTGTTTCTTAATCTGCTTGGCGTGTTTTTTAAGATTGGTCGTTCTATTCCTAAATTCGGTTGCCATAGTTATTAGTTTGGTTGTCGTAGTTTTCAAAAGATTTTTTTTTAATTTTCAATTTGTGCTTTGTCCAAACAGCGGGGAAAGGGGCGACCCGCCCCCTGGATCTGTGCCTGCATTTGTCATTCGAAATTGAAATGCCACACCCTGTTGATTTCTGAATAATCACTCATTACTAATTGCATGTCCTTCTCTTTCTTACATTACCCCTCGATAACTCCCTGCAACAACACCCAAGTGACGTCACAGTCAGACTTAATATCCTAAAACTCATTAACCATTTTTTTTGCTAATTGCTCTACCTTCGTAGGTAACTATATTTTTTGTTGATATTCAGGAAGGACATTTCTTCTTCTTCTTCTTCTTCTTCTTCTTCTTCTTCTTCTTCTTCTTCTTCTTCTTCTTCTTCTTCTTCTTCTTCTTCTTCTTCTTCTTCTTCTTCTTCTTGTCTATTTTTCTTCTCATCCTCCCACACTATCTTTTCTTATGCCTACCTCCTTTTCCTCCTTCTTTGTAGCCTTTTTCGTCCTTCTCTCTCTCTCTCTCTTTCTCTCTCTCTCTCTCACTCCTCTGCCTTCTTTTTTTCTTCTTCTTCTTATTCTTTCGATTTAATTTTTCTAGCACTCCTCCTCCTCCTCCTCCTCCTTCTTCTTCTTCTTCCCTATTGCTTACCCTTTACCTTCTCATTCTCCTTGTTGTTGTTGTTGTTGTTGTTGTTCTTCTTCTTCTTCTTCTTCTTCTTCTTCTTCTTCCCTATTGCTTACCCTTTACCTTCTCATTCTCCTTGTTTTTGTTCTTCCTCTTCTTCTTCTTCTTCTAGTTCTTCTTCTGGTTGTTTTTTTTTTCTTCCTCTTCTTCTTTATAAACTTGTATTTTGCCTTCTTTTCCTAATCTGCTTCTTTTTTTTCTTCCCCACATACTATGCCTCGTTGTTGTTGTAATTGTTGTTGTTGTTGTTGTTGTTCTTCTTCTTCTTCTTGTTCTTCTTCTTGTTCTTCTTCTTGTTCTTCTTCTTTTTCTTCTTCTTCTTCTTCTTCTTCTTCTTCTTCTTCTTCTTTTTCTTCTTCTCCTCCTTCTTCTTCTTCTTCTCGTTGAAGAACCAGCTGTTGATGTTGAGGACACAACTAAAAATACTTAGTAGGTCAGTGACGTCACTAGACCCAAAAGTCAAACAGGATCCTCTTTACTTTTATTTTTATTGATTTTGGTTCCTGTTGCTATTGACTTGACTCTTTAATTGAATAACTCATCGCCTCTTTGCTGATTCGCTTTCGTACTGACAACTGTGCATTGATTGGACAAGGGAGATGGGGCAGCCAACAAGATTTGAACTTGATATCCTTATCCTTACCAGAACAGTACTTGACCAGTTGGGGTGCAAATCCTTATCCTTACGGGAACCGGACGGGGTGCAAATGCTGACCAAAGGGCGTAATTCAAATTTAGTCGTGTAGCTCCATTCTCCGTTGTCTGATTTTTACTCCACGCCATATTGTTTGTTTAAACTTTGCAGTAATAGTAGAGATACGACCGAATCGCGTTGGATACACCGGTCCTCGTACGATCACCAGAGGGTGAGAAAAGACGAGCACAGTCAGTACCCACATGGATGACTGTTTTTAGAACACAAGGCGCCTCGAATAGTTGGGGATCATGTAGAGGGACTTTTGTGGTGATCCTATTAATCATCCTAGGGAGGAGAACGATCTCAACACTACGCTCAGTAACGCGACCTGGAAGACCACCCTTGACTGAAACCTCTGACAGGCTTGGCTATTCACTACCCCCACTAAGTCAAAATACGATGCATTGTCTTTTTTTCTTTAGTTGAACGAATGATAAGCTTATCATAATCTGGTACAAGACCACGAGTATATGTTACTATACAATCTTGCTGACCATTACTTAACGATAAGGCTCCTCTTAGAGGGGTTGGGTAAAACTGATGGTACAGGTTTCTTAGAGGGACAAAGAAGTGGTCAGGGTTTCGAATTTCGCATGTGTATGTATACATGCATATAAGTATAATAAACACAGGTGTACTCCGCTCTACGAAAGTTTGCCTTAAGCTGACATAGCTTTCAACTATATCTGAGAGCAACTGAAATTTATTTCAATTTATTTAGTGAATCCGTAAGCAAGATGTTATTTAAAGTATCAGAAAAGTCCTAGAGAGTGTTACGCTTATCATAAAACTGGCTGACATAATCAATGGTAATTACTTCATCGTTTCACGCCATTTCGGTATGCGAAAAGCTTCATAAGAATGATCTACTTTCGAGTTGCATAAGGAACCTGTTCCATAGAGTAATGCTGCTTGACTGGCGCCTAGGTCCCAAAATATCGATAAGCATTTTCCCCGGACGAATTATATACCCTACCCGTGGAAGGTCAGAGAATGCATCAGGCGAAAGGTCGAGATAAAAACAAGTATGAGAATACTCACCCAAATAATTTGTGGTATGGTGATAATGACTCATCTCAGAATCAAGATATAAAAAGAAGGCCAAAGGAAACAACGACCGAAACGTAGTGGTAAAAATGACAACCGTGAGGATACTCGTCTGGATAAATCATGGAATGTCAGTGACTTATTTCAGAATTTGGGACAGTGAGGAAGGCCGAAGAACACAGCGACCGAAACTTAGTGGTAAAAGAGCTAAGATGGGAATACCCGCCCGAATAACCTGCGGATTAATGTCTATGACTAGACTCATAATACTACTGTACAGATGGCCGAAGAATGCATCTACCAGAACATGGTGATAAAAACAGCCAGATTAAGGATGTTATACCGAATAACTTGTGGATTAATGACAATGACCACTCCCAGGATCTCAGATAATACAGGTCTGGTTAGTCACTCAATAGAAATTGTCACGTGGCCTGCATCTTTTTGGGGCAGCAAAAAAATGTCCGAATTCACAAAAAAACACAAACAATCGTGGATGGTAAGGCAGACGAATTGAGGCACCAATTTAGCATAAACTTGCAAATTGAATCCCCCCCCCCCAAAAAAAAACAACCTTGGTGGTGGCATTTGACAGAAACATTTTTTTTTCTATACATAATGAGGAGTGGATGTATGGATTTTCATATATCAAGCACCAGCGGCCTGGACGCGCGACATACACAGACTCATCTAAAAACTGAAGAAACCTAAGTCGGTAGTTATGGTGACAGTTTTTAGTTGACTGTTTCTGACTTTCTCCAAGTTTCTCGAGCTCTCTGGGTCTGCCTAGGGAGAAAATGCCATTTGGCGTGAACCTGGATTATCGCACCACAAAAATGCGGTCATCAATAGATAAGAAAGTACATCAGGACATAATAAGTATAAAACAGCCCCTGTGTACATCAATAAACATGAGAGGAAACGACCACCACCCATCAAGAGACCATAAGTCACTTGGTGGTATCGGAACCCAGCTGTAGTTTATTCGCTGGCATGGTATGTTCACTTTGTGACGTAACAATCACGAAATCTTGGTATCTGGGGAATGTGATCGCATTTTTCCTGCAAGCAAACAACTTATGAAATTTGTTTCCTTGCCCTTCATTAAATAGGTTTTCTCACATAATTGTCTTTTTTATCTATCTACTTGCATAACCCCGTCAACAATGACGGAGTTATTCACGTATGGATATGCACTAAGGGACCCGTAAAAAGCTATTTTATTACGTAATTTCTTTTGATGATTCAAATGTTCTGATTTCGAATTCCGCTACCCAAGCCAAGCTGGTTAAATGTGTGATCAGTCATTGAGTCCCAAGTTGTTTTTTTTTTCTGGTGTAATATTCTCTTAATTGTTTATTCTATTTATGTTGTCTAGGGTGAGTGATACATTAACCGTGTAACGACTGGAGATCATTTCAAATAAGTTCCCATATGATATAACGCAATTTATAATCATATATATATGTATATATATATATATATATATATATATATATATATATATATATATATATATATATAAAAGGTCTTCAAATTAAGATATATGTGACAATACAAGGCCAACTAGTAGTTGATAAGAACAAAGAATTGTGCCCAACCTCATGGAGAGACCTCAAGACTGAACAATACATCAGGGAGGATAGGAGTCAGGGACATCATAGAATCTATTGAAAAACTCAAATGGCAATGGGCTGGTCATGTCGCAAGAATAGCAGACAACCGATGGACATCATGACTCACGATATGGATCCCCAGAGATCACATACGCTACTGAGGCCAGCAGGGAATTAGATGGAGAGAAGATTTAGACGAATTCAGAAAGTACTGGCTCCGCGACGCCAACGATATTGAAGTGTGGCGAATCCTGGGGAAGGTCAACGTCCAACGACGGACGTTAAAAGACTGATAATGATGATGATGATGATGATGATGATGATGATGATGATGATGATGATGATGAGAACTTTTAATCTTAATTTTAATGCTAGATTTGAGTGTAGCATTTTTCAGCTATGCTGAAGGGACTTATTGGATATATATGCGTATTTAGTAATTACGCTGACTAATAGAAATTAACAGTTAAAAAAACTACACGTATGATTGAATTTCAGAGCGTACATGTTTTTATCAATATATAAATGATTAATGTGATCGAATCGACTGGAGAAGCTAAGCCTGGAAGTTATGAAATACAGAAAGCTGATCTGCTTGAAGCATACAGCATTATGTATATCATGCTCAACCTCAACCGGGGCTATCATTGCGCCAGATGTCCTGATAAGAAAATGTTCACAACATCCCTCACAGCAACAACTTTGAGAAGCATCACCAGGGAGACGTGAATGTAGGCTGCAACTGGTGTCAGGGAGCCCTTCTTCTCATCCAAAGTGACAAGGTTGTTAAATAACTTTTAAGAAAAAACCGTCTCCTAAAAAAAGAAAAACATTGTCATCTTTAAGAGTAACTTTTTTTAAAAACTCCCGGATAAGATAGGATTTTGACTAGTTTTTACCTTCACTCAATTAAGATGGTAGTAAAAACGGGTAAAAATTTAAAATGTCACTATACTTAAACAAATATTTTGAAAAAAATTTGAAGGTTGAATTCATCATCAACTTTTCCTACCATTCACATTCATCGTAAATGATGTTACTTAAGGCAAATAGTAACAAAAATCTAACCATGTAATGAGCTTGTATGTTAATTTTTTAATGTTTTTTATTCATTTGTTTGTTTGTTTGGGCTAAAATGTGATGGTCTCATTGGTTAATCTATGGTCCAATCATGAGATTACAATGGAAGAAACTCTTGAGACTTCATGTCTGATCATCACACATTAAAACGGCTCAAGGTGAGTTGAGACAATAAGAAAAAAAATAGGATACTTGAATTATCGAAAATAAATTACCAAATAAAATACGCAAACTAGTCCCTCATTTTTCATGAGAATATATATATGTATATATATCATATTTAAAGCTCTACATCAACTTGATGTTGAATGTACAGAGCACCTTTTGAAATAAACCCATCACACATTGGATATTGAATTACTGATTTGTACTTCGATATATATATATATATATATATATATATATATATATATATATATATATATATATTGTGTCATCTACAGACAGCTATTTTGTTGAATTACAACTCTTCAGTGTGGCTTTAGACTATCCATTATTCCGTCCAATACCAGGAGGCAGGATCGAAACGTTAGCTTCAGATCCAGAGGCTGGTATCCCCCCTCTGCGCCACTGGACAGTCAGTAAGGTTGAATTTAAGCTATATATTTTATTAACGCATAGATTCCCCATCCAACAGAGTGCTTTCTCCATTCCATGTTGGGTTGTAGTTTTTAATTCAATTTTTAACATTAATTTTTCTGTCTGAAAAAAGAAAAAAAAAGAGAGAAGAATTTCACAAGTTGATCATTATAAGAAGAAGTAGGTGGATAGACGTAATAAAAAGAGACTTCAACCACGGAAGGGCTCATTCCAGACTTGGAAAATTCTGCCCTCGTTAAGTCAAATAACAAAATGTGTGTGGAACAATAAAGACATGTGTAAATTTTTAGTTCGTGTCTTACGACTCTCGAACATTTGTCGTCTGAGGCTCTTCTCTGTCCAACAGATGTTTTCTATCATTCACTTGGGGAACAAATTGGTCTTCTATCATAAACCTCGGTTCTCTAACCCCGTTGTCTATTGTTCCAATTCTGGAATCAAGCTTACTGATGCGAATTCCATAAAAATAGCAGATTCTTTGTTGATTTTGGTTCAACATCCTGCCTTATCTATCGCCCGCCAGAAATATGTTGCAAAGGAGGGGGGACTGTCGCCCCGACCTTCAAAAGCCAAATTCCTGGCCCTAGAGAGAATAAGAAAAAAAAATTTTAGACACCCTTTGGTGTTTTGCATTACACTGAATCTTGAAGTAATATGTTCTCTCTCTATATATATATATATATATCTATACTTATATATATATATATATATATATATATATATATATAGAGAGAGAGAGAGAGAGGGGGGGGAGAGAATATATTACTTCCAGGTTCAGTGTAATGCAAAACACCAAAGTGTGTCTAACATTATACGTATGTCTCTCTCTATATCTATCTATCTATCTATCTATCTATCTATCTCTATATATATATATATATATATATATATATATATATATATATATATATATATATATAGATAGATAGAGGGAGATTGGACAGTTTATCACCAATACGATGTGATAATTATACAGACATTTTATAAGGAAACATATTTCGTCTAGTGCCAGTGTTAATCGCGTAGATAATCGAACAGCCGACCACACAAATGAATGAAGAACATGCGCGTCGTGCAGGACTCGAACCTCTGTCTATCAGGAAGCAGTCTGGACGCGACTGTTCCGCTGACAGAGTTTACGACGCTCTTGGTAAGCAGGACTTCGAAACAGCGCACTTTAATTGCCCATCACCTGCAGTCTTTATAAACCAACAGTAAGTGTGGCTGTTGTATACCATCTCCGGAAACAGTGGTGGTGGATTACGTAGGAGTAAGGCGTATACCTACTTCTCAATTTTTTTTGGGGGGGTGTATGTCTCAGAATCGCCCTGCAGTTGGCCATCTTAAAAAAATATACCCATGGGGGCTTACAATGCCCCGTACGCACCGGTTGTACGCGTTCACTGAACGCATCCCTGAAGGAACCCTTTGTAATTCTCAAGCGTAAATCCTAGATATTGACAGAGGGCAGATCTTGGAGCTAGGGGTGGTAGGTCCAAATTGAAAAAGGCTGAAATAGAATGATTAATTTTTTTATTTGCAAGAGAAAATAGAAAGAAATGAATAATGAGCGTTCATGTTTTTAAGGTTGATTTCTAATTACTTGGTACCATTTGAGGGTTTTTTCTTATTTCATTAGATTTCTTTAGATATCTAAAAAATGATTTTAAATCGTGCTTTTCCCAAAGCAGGATTGGGGTCCAGACACTCCGGAACTCTTTTAGATATGCGCCTGACAGCCTTACCGTATATATATTTCCTGAAACCAATTTCAAACGCCGCTTCTTGGTATACGGTAAATGTTCTATCTACCATCACTTCCATACCAGTGCAACACCCAGCCTGGCTAATAAATCAAGTTGTCCTCAGTGCTCCATAGAAACGTCAAGACGAGCATCAGTTTTCTTTTTGAGTGAAGATTCTCTCCTTTTTCAACTTATCTTATCAAATCACAAAGGCATTACATGAGTTTTCTGGATATATGGATAACAGTCATCGGAGAAGTTCAACGGTAAAACTACATATCTGAAAACATACCTTCAAAAAATTGAGGTGTCTACCAGAGCAGAAGTCCGTTCAGATAGTGTCATGGTAATGGTTAATACGTCTGCCTCATAGACAGAAGGTCCTGGGTTCGTTTTCCGGATATGAGCAAAGAATGTGGAAAACTCTTCATTACGACAAATTACCCTGTTCACTCAGCAGCTTATTGAGTACACGTGTGATTAGGGTGGAGGTATCCTTTCGTTGTACTTGCATCCTGCCGAGGGGTTGGTCATGAAAATTTTAAGAAATAAAGTCCAGGTCTCCACTAGACCTGAGACTTGCAAGGTTCTCTAAGCCGACGCATGATATGGAAACCAGGACTTTGTGTCCAGCCATATATTCCAATGGGCCAATGGGAGTTGTCCAAGATTTCCTGGTACCAGACTATGATAAACTTAGTGAATATGTAAATGGTATGTCTGTTGTAGAGCTAGTTTTATATTGCATGAACAAGTTCAGTGGCTTTGAATCTCACCAAGAACCCCGATACAAAGCTCAAGTTATTGAATGTTATACGGATGAAATTCCAGATCCAAATTGCGCTGTCAGGCAGTGGTCTCATTGAGACGCTGTGTGTGTGTGTGTATGTCAGCTATAGCAGTCAGTCACACTTTAGCTACTGGCCACATGTCTTTCACTCCTCTTCTCTTTAATCAGCTTTAAAGAGAGGGAAACTTATGTTTTCTTGCAAATTCACAACCAGACCCTGCAAATTGTGTCTGTGTCCGGAACAGCAGTCAGTCACACCTTCAGTTTCATCATCATCCTCATCAGTCTTTTATCGCCCGTCGTTGGACATGAACCTTCCCCAGGATCCGCCACAATTCAGAGTCAGTATTTTCTGAATTTTTGTAGTTCATCTCTCCATCTTGTATTTTGTCGACCTCGATTTCGCAAGTGATCTCTGGGGATCCATGTTATGTGTCGTGATGTCCATCGGTTATCTGCCATTCTTACAGCATGACGTGCCCATTGCCAATCAAGTTTTTGAATAGATTCTATGATGTCTTGGACTCCCGTTTTCTTACTAATATATTGTGCTGTCACGTGATCTCTCCATGTGAGGCCTAGCATGATTCTCTCATGTGCACGTTGCATACTTCTCACTTTGCAGGTCTGTCTCTTGATTCTGCCGTCTAATCTTTCTTTCTTGCTCTCTTTGATTAGTTTTGGAGACAGGGAGCGAATAAAATGTGTTCTCTGGGACGTGAAAAGAACAACAAACAAACAAACAAATTTGGTGACCATGTTCTTCTATATGTATAGATAATAATGAAACTCACCATCTCAGTCGATAACAACAGTCACGTCAAAATTGGAAGATATGTAAGAGAATTCCATAGAAAAATAGATAAGGTAAGAATTAATTCTAATTATGACATCACTGACGTTCTCCACGCGAAAACGTCTGAAATAGATTTTTAAAAAGCATCTAGAAATCTGCATAATATATATTATTATCAAACCCTAAAAGGGACCCCAAAAGGTCAAAATGACTGGAAAAAAATTCAGATGGAGTCTACTAGATTACTGACTCTAATTTCCAAGTCTGTAGACAAAATGGTATGGCCAGGAGCGCTGGAACACGCAAACGCATGAAGGAATACACAAACATGCACATATAAAAAAGGAAAGAACCCTTTGCCACTTTAGATGGCTACAGTTATTTAACAGCGTGGAAGATACTTATGTATATACCTGCCTTCTACTTCAATAAAAGCGACCTCTTATTCTTATTATTCACATCCAATCCATGTTAACGAATCAGTCCACAGTTTCCACAATCCATCACTTTCTCTACTTGCTATTGCAAACAGAATCAGACTGATATATGAAACGGCGCAAGATTATTTCAATGTTAATTAAAGATGAAACATTTCGAAGCCTGAGGTAATAAATTAATAAGAGAAACACCTCCAGGAATCTAAAGATATATCTTTACTGCTTATCTAGACCAGACATCTAAAATAAAAATAACTCTTTCTAAAACTTACTCGCCCAAGTATCACCCACAAGCATTTTTTATTATCTATCTTGTCCTTCCATACTTCGTTCGGTTCTAAAACTTCGTCTGTTCTCTTCTACTTACTTTTTTCTTCGAATTTTTGTGCTATTCTTTCTTCGGCGTCTCTTTCATTTCTTTTCGTTTTTCTTCCTCCGTTCTTCTTTTTTTGTGTTTCCCTTTTGTAGTAATTCTTCTTGGCCTTTCCTTATTCTGTTTTTATGACTTTTTTTATTGTTTTTTCTTCCACCCCCTTCCCTTCTTTCCCTCTTGTCCCTTATGTTTTCTTCTATGCTTCCATTTCCTTTCTTTCTTCTCTTTCTTTCTTTCTTCATTATTCAATTGCTTTCTTTTTCTTTCTTGTTATTGGGGCTTCTTCTCTCTGTTTTTTTCCTTCTTTTTTCTGTCATCTTCCTCTCTTCCTCTGTTTCTTTTCGTTCCTTCTTTCTCTTTTTGCCTTCATTCTGTCTTCTTGTTTCCTTCCTTCTCATTCCACATTCTTCGTTTTTTCCATCTTTTTCATTTTCTCTCTTTCTGGGCATTCTTTATCTTTCTTTCTATTTTCTCTCACTCTCTCTCTCTCTCTCTCTCACCTTTCTTTTTCTTTTTTCTTCTATTTTTCTTTCTTTCTTTCCACAGTTTTCTTACCTCATTTTTTGCTTTCTTTCTTGCCTTTCTTTCTGCTGATTTTCTTTTTCGTTTCCTTTGTTCTTTCTTTCTTTTTTACTTCATAACTACGCTATATTTACTTTGGTTCGACTTATACTTACGTCATATCTATCTTTACGACCGTCTTCATATCTATCTTTATATCTACTATTCTTATACCTACTTAATACTTACTGTTCTTTTCCCTTCTTCTACTTCATAACTTCTTTCTTTACTCAAAAAATCATACGGCATTCTGCTTCCTAATTTCTTTCTTACAACCTTTTCTTTCTTACAGTTTTCTTGTCGTGATCATTATTCAAACAATAATTCTTGTTTTTTCTCTTTTTTTCCTTTTCTTTCTATTCTGTCTTTTCCATTTTCATTCTTCTCCTTCCTTCCTCCTCTTTCATCTTCTTCATCTCTTTTTTTCCACTTTTTATCTTCCTTTTATTTCTTTCCAAATTCTTTTCTCGATTTTTTAGTTTCCCATCTTCTTCTCTGTTTTTCTGACCCTTCTTTTTTTCATTCTCTTTTCCTTTCCTCCTCCTCCTCCTCCTCCTCCTCCTTCTTCTTCTTCTTCTTCTTCTTCTTCTTCTTCTTCTTCTTCTTCTTCTTCTTTCTCGTTTTTCACTTATTTTTTCTTCCCACCATCTCTTTCTTATTCCGTTCTCTTTTTTTCTTTTCTGTCTCCTGTCTTCTTCCCTTTTATTTCTTTTTTTCCTTACTCCCTTTTCGTTTTTTTTTTCCGAGTCTTCTTCTCTCTTTCTTCTCTTCCTTTTTCTGACCCTTGATTTTTTTCCTTCCTTTTCCCCTCTTCTCTTTCTTCCTCTGTTTTCCCTGTTCTCTTTCTTTTTTCTTTCTTTCACAATTTTCCCTTCACCAACCGAAGCACTCCCACGCACACTGCAAAGGCAGTAATTTCATTATCATCTAACTCGTCATCAAAAATTTCAGGCTACTGATCCCCCCTCCACCCGGGGCAGCTTGGGGATGGGGGCTCTACCATCGGTTTTAAAAAAAGATCAGATTATTCACGGATGGAAAAACTTTTAGAGGCAATAAATTTTTAATTTATCGCCGCAAATAATCTCTGATACTATCTTGAACTTTCTTTCATTTACTTGGGTGCATTTGACAGATTTTTTTAGATGTGCTAGCATCTCTAGTACCGATGACCGTCATTATCTGATTGACTGACGGGCTGACACGGCAAAACAATCCCACCGCTTCTCGTTTTCTCCCTTCCCCCTTTATAAATTCCTGAAAGTGCAAGGGAGGGAACTACCGTATCTATGGTCTAACTTTCAGGTTTGTTATTTCTCCACAGGCAGTCTTGAATATGGAGACGAAGTGAAAGTACGTACGTACATTGATGTAAGCCTGTGAACACACACACACACACACACACACACACACACACACACACACACACACACACACACACACACGTACACACGTACACACGTACAACATAGAGAGAGAGAGATGGTGGACTGACTTCTGCACTTCTCTTTGGGATGCGTCACTCACCAAGGATTGACCCCGACTCTATTCCTCTGAGTACTATTGGGAGATGTAGCTTGCAGGGACAAAACAATTAATTCTTTGGCTTCAGTTCAAAGGGCCGGAAAACAGCGATAAGGAGTTATAGAATACTCAGATAGATAGATAGATAGATTGATAGATAGATAGATAAATAGATAGATTGATAGATAGATATAATATATATATATATATATATATATATATATATATATATAGATAGATAGATAGATAGATAGATTGATAGATAGATTGATAGATATATATATGGAGAGAGATAGATTGATTGATTGATAAATAGATAGAGAGATAGATAGATAAATATATATAATATATAGATAGATAGATAGATAGATATATAGATAGATACATATAATAGATAGATAGATAGATATAATATATATATATATATATATATATATATATATATATATATATATATATATAGATAGATAGATAGATAGATAGATAGATAGATAGATAGATAGATAGATAGATAGATGAACTCTTGGGTTGATAGATAGATATATGGCTAGATGGATTGATATGAACAGAGACAGATCGATTGATTGGGGATCCTCACGCGTACGTGACAGAAATCGTGTAGTCCCTTATGCACTCACCTTTGGGATGCCTCAGTCACCAGGGACTGACCCTGACGCTATACACGCTGATGTTCACACATATGTATATGCTATAAACATGATGATACAAGTGGGATGTTTTGTGTTTCCCTCTTGAAACGAATCAAATCTTGAGCAGGTCCGACACAAGGTACCTGCAAAGGCAGACACCAAGGATGCCAAATACTGTGGGCGCTTGCATGAGTGTACATGGAAACTTTTCCACGGAGGCCCAGAAGGATATATTCGGTGAAGGCTCACTCTTTATTTCCATAAGATCCACATTGTCTGATTGCTTATCTGAATTATACAAGTCTCCTTAGATCTTCAGCCCTCCTCTACGCACTCCCATAGTCCACAGCACTACTGCAGTTTACGGTTTCACACCAGTTGCCTGGTGGTTATCGCTGAAGGCTGAGTGACAATAAATCTCCTCGGGTCTTCAGCCCTCCTCTCATCTCTCCCTCGCCTATCACAGCATACATCATTACATCAGTAAAAATCAAAAGTAGTTCATAAACTAAGTCATAGGGAAGTTTTGTGAAGACCCGGGGAGAATCCAATTTCTGTTTGATGATTAACCGCTATCAAATTATGTTCTATGAATTGTCAGCATATGACAAATGGTTTTTCTTAGTTTAGAAAAGTAATCAAAATATTTTACAATTTTTTATGATTTAATGGTTCAACAATGAAATTATTGATGACAAAGGCAGTTAAGAGAAACGATCGATAACGCCTTGCTTGTTACTATTTAAAAGAAAAGAAAAAAATAAGATTGCTTAAATGATATGATATAACAATACTAAAAATTTTAGATATATATGGTATATCTTTGTTAGTCAAAATTGAAATATAAAGGAAAATTTCAAAATGTAAATGGTGCGTTCTTCACTGAAAACCAAAATCTTTATATTTCGTTTCCCTTGATAGAAACCAACACTTCGCTTTTTCGACTTTTTAAAACCCATTTCTTTTAAAAGGAACCACGTTATCCGAACTTTGATGTGTGACGTTCAAATTCTATTTCGGTTTTCATTGCCGAACGCACCATTTTGAAACTTTTTTTACGATTGAATTTTGCTTGACGAAGATGTGAAATTTATCAATTGTTTACCTATTAAATGAAAAAAAAAACTACATGGGACTCTCCTTAAAGAATTTATATTAAAAATACTTATTGAACATTAGAATATGCATTCATTCAAGTTTTGAAAATCTATGAAACTTAATAGAAATTTGACAATCTTACAAGTACAGAGAAACATTCACTAGACACATTTAATTTATTCGTTTTCCCTAAACACTACTATATATTTCAGCTGATAATTCCGATTATTGCCCTCTCAATTCATTTTCTATCACGTAGTATCTAAATTTATATAAGTTATTCTTAAAATTATTCATACTTGTAATATTTTTTTTTACGTAAGAGGGTAAACTATAACAGTGATTCAAAAATCTTTGGGAGAGAAAATTTTATTTTGCGAGTGTGTTTTTTTTTAAATAGATCTAGTTCCGGTTATGTCTGACTTATTAGTATACACACACACACACACACACATATATATATATATATATATATATATATATATAATGTGTAGAGATTGAGACAGACTCGGGAGTGAAGTGTTTGGTGGTAAGGTTTATTAATCCTTATTAGTAAATAGTCCATACATGTTTCGGGATTCTTCCCATCATCAGTGGTGTGTGCTGTGTGAGTGTGTATTAAAATGCACTATATATATATATATATATATATATATATATATATATATATATATATATATATATATATATATATATCGACAATTTTCAGTATGGTTATACCATATTAAATTTTTAAAAATCCAAACAGTCTCGTTTTTCTTCTTTCTTTTAAAATGTTGACATGGGTAAAAATAATATTATCAAATATATTCATATTCAAATTCTTTCGTTGTTATCAATATATTTCTCACTTGGTCTTTATTAATTAATTTATTCATCATGAGCAAGTGACCCAGTTAGTAGAACCTTGCGACCCAGTAATGGGCCCGTAATGGTGCTCGTACTTCGAAGAACCTTGCTTTAAAGCTTGCCTGGGGCACCCGGGACCCCAAGGCCGTCCCTGTCCATGGGTTTCCGTCCACTCCCTACTATCGACTGAAGTTATGACGAAGCGGCACGGGAGCAGGTTCCAACTGGTGGTGTCTTGTAAACAATAATTGAATCTCGGTCTCTGTCGGGAGGAACTAGAAAAGGCACGGGTCACGAATTACCCTTTACTCCCCGGGGAACTGCGTACACTGTGCGATCAATACTAAGAGCTTCCGGCTTTCAAAGGAAGAGTTCTGTGTTCGACATGGAATCTCGCCTGCGCATGACTTCACGTCTAGATTCGCCTCATTTACGCCTAATTCTTCGCTTCGAGGAATGGGAAGAGGAGATGGGGACGGAGGTTGTGGTTAAAGAGCAAAGGACAGCACGTCGGGACTGTAACCTCAACAGCGAAACACGTTTTTTTCTTTCCATTTGCTGTCTAGAGTTTCGAGAAGACAGTCATCATCTACTATACTACCAGTGGTTTTCATCGGGAGGGGGCCATCTTTCTATCTATCTGTCTATCTATCTATCAATCTATCTATCCATCAATATTTATCTGTCTATTGATATCTCTATTCCTATCTATCCTTTAAAATAATGTTCATACTTACCTCTCTATCTATCGATCTATCTCTGTTCAAATCTATCTATCTGATTGTTCTTATCTA
Source organism: Thysanoteuthis rhombus (assembly GCA_963457665.1). NCBI lineage: Eukaryota > Metazoa > Mollusca > Cephalopoda > Oegopsida > Thysanoteuthidae > Thysanoteuthis > Thysanoteuthis major. The sequence goes on from OY735230.1 coordinate 39,979,970, forward strand.
TCTATCTATCTATCTATCTATCTATCTATCTATCTGTCTGTTTATCTATCAACCTCAATAATGTTCATATCTTCCTATCTCAAAAATCTGTTCATATCTATCTAAGACTGTTCATATCTATTTATCCATCTGAGAATTCAAATCTACCTATGTTCTATCTATTTATCTCATTTTATTAATATATATTCATATTTATCTATCTAAATAATGTCCATATCTATCTCAGTCTATTAATATCTATTCATATCCATCTCAATAATATTCATAACTATTTATCTATCTTAATAATGTCCATATCTGTCTATACCAATAATGTTCATATCTACCTATTCATCTATATGTCTCAATCATGTACTTATTTATTTATCTATCTCAATAATGTTTATAACCATCCATCCATCTATCTATCTATCTATCTATCTATCTTGATAGTGTCCATGTCTATCTCAATAATGCTCATATTTATCTATTTATCTATCTCAATGACATACATATCTATCTAGCTAGCTAGCTAGCTAGCAAGCTTAATAATGTTCACATCTATCTCTCTATTAACTTATATATCAGGGTTTCGATCCTCCCTTATTCTACCAAGTTTTTTCTCTCACCAAAATGACTTTAGCAAAGTAACTACCCATACGAGATATACTTCCGAGTGTTGCAAGTTCAAGACTCGTCGGGATTTCCATCTTTGTTCCAATTTCACCTTGTTTACTTTTCCTGGTTAGTCCCTCAATAGCAACCACCATGTGACTAGTGTTTTCTGGCAGCATGTTTGGATGCGTGTTTGGATGATCAATCAAAAAGTTTGAAAAGGGAGTAACTGATGAATAAATTACCTCCCCAGCCTTTTGTTGGGTCATCATCATCGCCTGTCTTTCATCGTCCGTTGTTGGACATAGACTTTGGAGACCTCACTATCATGGACGTTGCAGGAGCCAATACTTTCTGGACTTGTTTGGTTCGTCTTTCCATCATGTATTCTCCCAGCCTCAGTTTGGCGTGTGATCTCTGGGTATCCATGTTGAGAATCACCATTTGAGTTTCCTAATGGGTTCTATGATGTCTCGGGCTCCTGTTTTTCCCTAATATACTGTGCTGTCTTGTGACCTTTCCAAGTGATGATTCTTTCATGTGCACGTTGCATGCTTCTCATTTTGAGGGTCATTCTCTTGATTAAGTTCCATGTTTCAGCTCCATAGGTGACTATCGAGACGATGCATTGGTTGTATACCCTTCTTTTTAGCACTGATGGGATCTTCTTGTTCTTGAAGGTTGAACTCTGTTGAAAAGGTCTGAATTTTAACGGTATGTACGCGGTCAGACACAAGCTAAGGGGTCAATTTAGCATAAACTTACACTGTAAATTTCTCAGCGAAAAAAAAAATTATTTTCGAAAAACAAAGTTCTTTCTAGAAATAATAAGGAATAAATGTTGAAATTTCCTGTCCTCAAACACCATTAGCGCTGTCTACATACATATACATAGCCAGCTAGTCTCACTTGAAAACAGAAGAAACCTATGGTAACAGTTTTGGTGACAGATTTCGTTGACGGTCTCTAATTAGTGAATGGTCAAGGAAACGCTCCTCTGGTTACGAAGGGAAGTTGCTGACGGCCTCTCCGAAACGTGTTGTAAAGATCAAGTAGAAACAGGCTTAATTTCAAACAATGAAAGGATTGTGTGTTATTATAACTGAAAAAACACAAGTGATTAAAAATAAACTATGTCCAAACGAGAAAAGAGAGCAGGTCTTCGTAACCGAGCTGGCCGTAAAACATTTTTCTTTATAGACAGTATTGGTTTCAAAGCCTGTGAGCCTTCTGTTAAAAAACGAAACTAATAAATTTACCCTGGTGATCCTTTGTGTCACTTATCGAAAATAATAGAACTATTGTAGCCACCAAAGGTGGCGAATGGTTCTAACCTTGTTTGTATGTGCATGGGTTTGTTTGCGTGTTCCCTGTGCTCTTGACCATACTGTTTTGCCTCCAGACTCGGAAATTGGCATCAGTGCTCCACTAGACCCCTTCTACAGATGTTTCTATAGATTTAAAAAAAAAAAAAAAAAAAAAAAGAAGCTTTTTGGTCTTTCGGGGTGGAGGATGGGGGGCTCGTTTTGACTGGTTTATTAATAACATCTTGATTCTGGAGATTGTTATTAATAAGCCAGTCGAAACAAGTGGAAAAACGCCAGTTATGACTTATACGGAATTAATTCTGACCATATTTATACTTCGACTGGATTTGTTTTATATCATTTCAAGTTTTGACGCTACAGTTGTTCAATTATTGACTGCAATGGTGAGTCTATAAAAAAAGTACGCTCTATCAAGAAACGTCAACAAAGACTCAACATGATCAACGAAGGTTTCTTCAGTTTTTAAGTGATTCTGTTTGGCTGGCTGTCTATGTATGCGTCGTATCGATCCAAACCAATGGAGCTAGAGGGCTAAAAATTCAAACATTTACTCATTATCATGTAAAAAAATTCTATTTTTTTCATACTCCGAATGTAAGTTTATGCTAAAATCATCCCTTAGTTCGATAATTGAAAATTCGGACTTTTTAGTGATTATTTAGAGAGGTAACCTGTTCTTTGATCAACTTTTTCGGGTCTTTCAATTGATCATCCCCAACACGAAATGTTATCAATGAAGGCTTCTATTGAGTAACTAACCAGACTTGTTTCAATAAAAAATTTGTTTTGAGTTTTAAATTTTCCCGGGTAGCTGAAATGTCGGTGGAAGGGTTAAAATCAGTTCGTGGTTGACAAAGAGTTATATTGCTTTGTTTATTTTCTGATGTTCTTGACCCTTCGAGTTATTTCTGCCGCCCGTGTGTTCGTATATATATATATATATATATATATATATATATATATATATATATATATATATATATATATATATATATAATGATTTTGAACACTCCCGAAAGAGAGCTATGGTAAGACAGCAAACTTCATAATAAAGGATGAAATTACAAATACTAATAAAACTAAACATTTTGATACTTTAGTCGGGGATACTTTGAGACACTTTATAAAGATTGACTAAAAAAATGTATTCTTTTCCAGCATGACAAGATGAAAGGATTACATGACTATATATATATACACACATATATATATGGACGTATTTGGTCGGACAGAATGAATTATAAATTGCGTTATATTACATAGAAACTTATCTGAAATGATTTATCGTCGTTACACGGTTGAGAAATCATTCAATTCAGACAAGGTAAATAAAATAAACGTAAAAAGAAAATGGGGCTACTGCAGGAATCGAACCTTCCACCGATAGCAATGCACTTACCATTGTGCTGAACAACCCGACGATAATGCCAAGGCCAAATAACCGCTTTCAACCCAAATTCTCATCTCGTATATTCTCGGTCTCTTTCGTCTCTTTCAACGCGACATTATGTATTCAAGAAATGGAAATCATTCCTGATAAGATTTTATATAATATAACGCAATTTATAATTCATTCTGTCGGACCAAATGTCCATTTCTTAAATACATACTGTCGCGTTGAAAGAGACGAAAGGGACCGAGAATAAACAAGATGTGAATTTTGGGTGAAAGCAGTTATTCGGCCTTTGCTTTATCCGCAGTTTCTTCAAGCACAATGGTAACTGCATCGCTATGTTGAAACGGCAACCTATCGGTGGCAGGTTCGATTCCTTCAACAGCCACATTTTCTTTAATTGTTTATTCCATTTGTGATTTCTAAATCGAATGATATATTAACCATGTAACAACGATAAATAATTTCAGATAAGTTTCTATATAACGCAATTCATAATTCATATGTATATATATATATAGAGAGAGAGAGGGGTAAGACAAAGAAAGAGGATAGTCTTTTCCTTCCAGATTCTGTGAAATGCAGAAATCGAATGGGTGCTTCAAAGTTTTCTTATCTTTTCCCCTGTGTTTTTTGTTGGTCGGGCGGCTGTCCCTCCCTTTAACATATTTCTGGCGGGCGATAGATAAGGCGTGATGTTAAACCTAAATCAACAAAGAATCTGCTATTTTTTATGGAATTCGCATCTGTAAGCATGATATAAGTATTGGAACAATAGACAACGGGGTTAGAGGGCCGAGGTTTATGTTAGAAGACCGATTCTTCCCCCCCCCCCCGCGAGTGGATGATAGAAAACATCTGTCTTCTCTCGGGAAGAATCCCTTGTCATTTTAGTGTGAAGTCTTCAATTCTACACACACACAGACCGCACCAGAAAATGGGACATGTACCAAAATCTGGTTAAAACTAGGACGAACGGATCAGTTAAACTATTACTATCATTTCGTTATGAGTTTTTACTCTGTAGTATCATCATCATCATCATCATCATCATCATCATCATCATCATCATCATTATCATTATCATTATTATTATTATCATTAATTTCACACCACTTGCCAGGTGGTTATCGCTGGAGGTTGAGTGACAGCAAGTCTTCTCATGTTTCCAGTCCTCCTCTCCACACTCCCATAGTCTACAGCAGTACTGCGGTTTACAGTTTCACACCGGTTGTTTGGTGGATTTTTCGCTAGAGGATGAGTGACAGCAAGTCTCCTCAGGTCTTCAGCCCTCCTCTCCACACTCCCTTAGTCTACAGCACTACCACGGTTCACAGTTACACACCAGTTACCCGGTGGTTATCGTTGAGTGACAAAAAGTCTCCTTAGGTCTTCAACCCCCCCCCCACTCTCATCTCTCCCTCGCCTATCACAGCAGTGCTGTGGTTCGTACCTCTACCACCATTTGGGTGTGTGTTTTTTTCTTCTCCTCTCTCCTCCTCTGATTGGCTGCTGCTAACAGTTGGGGTCGTAGATCTTCTATTTCTAGCACTTTCCTCAGTATTCGTTCAGTTACTAGCAGTACTGTGGTTTGCACAGACTCAATCCTTCCCCTTATCCTATCATTATTTGTTGTTCTTAATCTTCTTATTATTATTATTAATACGTTTAATTATTTTATAACTTTCATAAGTACGCCCTTCACATCTAATTGTAAAATGTCAATCAAGTATATCATATTATCATTTAATCATTCGGAAAAAATGTCTAACAGCCTACCCCAACAGTGGGAGAGAGCTGGTACAATCTGATTTGGCAGATTACAGATGTGATGAATATGTTGTTATAATAAAGAAATATGAAATTTCCAAGAATCAACAGTAAAAGAAAATGTATTTGTGTTAGAAGACAAATTTAAAGAACATGACGGCCGTTTGGATTCATCAGTTTTATCATGTTTTATTTGCTTAAAAAGAGAAAATTGTCTGAATACTTTCTGATTGCTTGAAGTTTGTTTCGTTATTTTTCAGGCTCTTTTATTTTTCCTCCATTTCAATTGCATACATCTGCAGCGTATAAAGTAGCCCCGCTTACAGTGTACCACATTATTTTCTTCATATTCTAAGCCAAGAAAAGGCTATGACAGAAGCTACTTGAAACGTAGTATATATACATAATGTTTATTTTTAATCCTCATAAAAATAGACTACGCAATCATCAGCCGTACATTGCAGTACAAACTAGACACTCGTTTGTCGAAATGAAGAAGTTACTAACCAGACTGAAAAAGAACGTTTTTCACGCAGAACTTTTTGTGCTTACAACGTATATGACTCAAAGTGAGTCAAAAATGGCGGATATTTTTTTCTACTCAGAATGAGGCTAACAGTGGCGCCATCAAGTGGTGGGAACAGGAAAATTAAAGCAAGTAATTCAACCTGCTCAATGCACAATTGGTCCCCGTCTGCCCTGATGATGAATTTATACAACAGCTGCTGCAAAAACAGAAGCGGGGCCTCCTACAAAGCCCTCATCAAATGATAACCCTGGGTGTTAGGCATGGGTTGGGGACCGAAGCGTCATTACTGCTAAGGTACCCTTGCAGTACCTCGCGATACCGCAACGCTTTATTTGTTCTCCGTCACATTGAAGGGCCACAAGATCGACACAACCTGTCTCCTTTTTCCAAATCAGAGATCAATCAGGTGTGTCACTTGAGTTGAAAACAAAACTCATTCGACTGCAACAGAAAGTACATTAGTCATCCGCCCATATATATATATATATATATATATATATATATATATATATATATATATATATATATGTGTATATATATATATATATAGATATATATATTAGATATATATATATATAGTAGAATGTGGATTCGCTACACAAACTTGCTCGTGCTTCTGTCCTCTTCGGGCCTCATCAGGCGAATGATTATCTATGTGTTTTTTAATTCTAGTTTTGGGGGATTTGGTGATAATGTTGTGAGTGTGGTAGTGAGTGGTAGGGGTTATTCATTTTGTCAATGGGTGTGAACTGAATCTTGGGGGTCATCTCTGAAAGGATGCTTAGTAGTTATCTAGGGGTTTTCTGAAGAGGGCCGAAACATGAGCTAGTTTGTGTAGCGAATCCACATTCTACTATTCATTTCCAACCCTACTCTAAAACAACTTAACTTCATGAGTAAAAAGTTGTATATATCGAGCACTCTATGAAATAAATCCATTACATATCAGAAGCTTCATATTATCAATATATTATTATATTGTGTTATACTACTAACCTGATCTGTACCATACGTATTATATATATATATATATATATATATATATATATATATATATATATATATATATATATATATATATATATAAACTGATGATGGGAAGAATCCCAAAACATGTATGGACATTTTACTTAAAAGGATTAATAAACCTTACCTCCTAACACCTCACTCCCGAGTCTGTCTCACTCTCTACTGTACACATTATATATATATATATATATGTGTGTGTGTGTGTGTATATATATATTTATGTTTATATATGTGTGTGTGTGTATATGTATATGTCTATATATGTATTTATTTATATACATATCTATAAATATGTTTACACACACACACACACACATATATATATATATATATATATATATATATATATATATATATATATAATATATGCATATGTATATATATATATGTGTGTGTGTGTGTGTGTGTATGTGTGTATTCAGGCAATGGACCTGGATTAGTTCAAGTTTTAAGACAACGAATGTTATCAATTCACCGTAGCCCCACACATGGACCGTCCGACTGATCAGTCACAGATGCTCATCTGTGTGTGTGTGTGTGTGTGTCTTTCTCCGGGTGCTCCTCGTCACTTTTTTTATGGAGGTTGGGTTACAAACTTTGAGAATTTACATGAATACACCACTTGGCACGGTCTAAAAAAAAAAGATTTGCTTTTATTTCCAAAAAAGCTATTCGTAGAGCCCCTATAGTCATTAGGTACCAGCAATTCTCAGCATTTGTATTTCTTTTAGTTAGTTCCAGGTAAAGGATCTAAAATCCATTTTTCAAATATGATCTTAAATCAGTTTTATGATAATTAGTTCTAGAACACGAGCGGGCTCCGTTGAATCCTTTATGCGAGGTACTGACGTTTCTTCTTATTTTTTGGTTAACATTTCTCGTCAGCGTGCAAGAAGAGCGCTTGATAATATATGACGACAGAAATCGTTGCTGATCGAATGAGAAACTTTTTGGGAGGACGAGGTTTACGGATGAAATTCATGAACCACAAATTGAACCCCCTGCAGACTAAATTCACCTCCGACAGAGGAGAGGTAGGCGTTATTATTTAATATCAGAAAGGAAAAAAAATCTATAAATTTCTTTCAAATTCTTTCGCCGAGCAGTATTTAACCTATTTTATATCATGCCGCAATCCAAAGATTTTAAAACGTTTTTCTTCCTCGACGCCCTGGTGTTTACGAGCGTAGGAATTTATGTACAATTTTAGGCGCGACCTTAAAACGTATGTAGGCCACACAAACAGCGAAAAGTAATCATAATGACAAGAAAAAAAATACTGGCCTCAAAAACGAACCACATAATAAATAAAGATACACACTCAATGACCAATGCTCTATTGTGGTCATCTAAAGAGATAATGAGTATGTTGGGACCATTACTGAATCAACTATGTAGCAAAAGTAGCATATGCTGCGGGCCCCACAATTTCGAGGACCCCGCGCTAAACACTTGCAAGCTATCGATTCCGATTCAGTGATTCTGCATTTGTTCTATTAATGCATGATTGTACTATCCCCATCGACTGGGTGCTTGAGGTTAGTCAATCATCACCTCTAATTGGAGTTATTAATTTGACGCTGTAATTAATGGGAATATCATGTCTGTATGATAGATGCATAACTTGTTAAGTACTCGAAACTGAATTCGTAGTCGCTGCATAAAGATCAAAACGAAAACAAAATGATACTATTATTGATGTCAGACATATTGTATCATTGTCAGACATATTGTATCATTGTCAGACATATTGTATTATTGTCAGACATATTGTATTATTATACCTATGGAAAATATAATTACTTTGAAAGTAAAAAAATGTTTTTTTAAATATCTGTGAGTATTTTATCAATTTGGGACCCCTTTTTAACATATGCTACTGGTCATGCACTTAATCCATCCCTGGTTAAGAATAGTGTGACACAGGACCACAATAGTTGGACAACCAGTGGTGATAAACTCAGTACAGGTTGGGCATACTTTACCCGAAATGCCTGGGACCAGACGTGTTTTGGATTTCGGATTTTTTCGGGGTTTGCAACACACTTGAATCTCTGTCCGGTTTTGCCAATAGTTTAACTTCCTCAGCTCTAGACAAACAAACGCCCTCTCTTTTTCTTATCACAGTTACTTATAGAGGTATGTTCAGCCTTTTTTTTTTTTTACTTTATCAACATAATATTGGTATTGATAAGAGAATAAGCAAAAATACAGTGACGACTTCCGGTAAGCCTGGTGGTGACAATAATTTGTTTTGATTAGAACTTGTTTTCTCTTTCACCGTTTGCTGTGTAAATATAATTTCACGTTTCTGAAGTGTTACACAAAGACCACCAAGTTTATGCTGTAGTCAGGATGTGCTAAATACCTTGGAATTGGGCTCGTCTCTCGTCTTTTAATTATACTGCAGTGAGGTGAGGAATTCTCCTCTTGTTATATTGGCTTTTGAAAAGTTTTGGATTTTGAAACATTTTGGTTCGGGGAATTTCGTATAAGGGGTACTCAACCGGTAAACCATCAATGATCAGTGGGAAAAACTTATTGACCATTGCTCTATTACATACACCCTTGGGGATAGAATTTGCTTACTTCCCCACAAAGGAAAATACGACACAGAATCAGTTTAATGAGTCGATCTATGGAGAGGTGGTGTCCCAGAGTTGGAATCTCCAACGAATAGACACATTGGCTTCAATTTTGTGCCCTGTCCCGTCCGAAGGCAAAATAAAGCTGATCCCAACCAAAAGGTCTGCGATCGGGTGGAGGCTCTCTGAAAGGATCACTGCGTCAAGAATAGCCCTACTTTTTTTTTTTTCGTAACTTAAATGGAATCCCCTCATTAAAGCGATTAACATTAACATGCAGGCACTAATGATTTTGCACACTTCATTAGAACACTGAGTGTGTTGGCAATTTTCCGCGTAAAACGTCTATCATTCTCGAGTAATGTCTGGATCTGATTGCAATCAATCTCGACTTGACTATCCGACAATAGAGCATCGTTCAGTGGGAAATCTTAGCGTGAAACGTCGAAAACCACTTTAGACATGTTCGACCATTCACAGTGCATTTTTTGCGTTTGAGTAACATCAGTATCTTTCAATAAAAAGAAGTATAATATGCAAATAAATGTTGCTCATCTTCAGTCTTCAATGTTCGAATCAATCAACGAAAATATGCCAGTTTCGACAGAATAAAAAAACGTACGGTAATATGATAACTGTCACTATACAATCTAAAGCGATCTTTGTGAATGAAGTTTGAAAAAACTAAACGTTCCCAATGTCATTCAACGACAAACACCGAATCTACTTTTTTTGGTACACAATAAAATTGCTTATCTGTGTTTTAAAAATTCCATATAGATTTTTAAGCAATTTACCTCAGAAATCCACCTCACAACACAACGTGGCCGATGCCAGTACACTATTTGTTTGTCCACGTTAACCCTTTAGAGACTAACGTATTAAAGCATTTAACGTCTGATTTATTAGAAGGATATAGCTGAGGCAAAAACATGTTAATTTTTAGATGTGTTCAACGTCTCTAACACACTTTATCTGTCCCCAGTTAACTGACGTCATCTATTTCTCTTTTAATCAATTGTCCCTAGTTAACTGACGTCAATTATTCTTTCTTTTTCATCAATTCACGTATTAGAAAAATATCAGCTGTTTCCTTCTCATCAGTACGTTCTTTTCTTGTCATCAAAGATCAATCATTTATTCTTTTTTTTAATCAATTCTCGTGATAGCTATAAAATTACGTCACCAGTACTCATAAGCATGGGATTATAGATTAAAATTATTTTTAGGTATAATCTATGATTTCTCTTCCAGCTCCTTATCCACTGCTTCTTTTTCAGTGATCACCCTTATCCGCAGTTTCTCTTCCAGCAGACCTCCCTTATCCGCGGTTTACATTTCAGAGGCCCCCTCTATCCACAGTTTCACCTTTTATTTTTTTAACCCCTCCTATCTGCAGTTTCCATTTCATGGTACGCGCATACATCATTAGAATTCCGTTTTGGTCGTTAAAGAATATTATACTTTTTACAAATGAAAGTTGGTTATATTTCGAAGAACTAAAATCATTATGGGATGTCACGTTATACATTCATCCCGTGACAGATGAAAAAACACGGTGCGAGCGGTTAGTCTTGTCTACTCGTCTTTCCAGTTTAGTCATGTAATACCAATTAATTTCTGCCTGGGTTTCATACTTTGATGACATCATTGTTTGCGGTTGTAAAAGACGGGAGAATCCGATTCACTTTATTTTCATGACTCATACGTCCCAGTAGACTTCTGAAAGAGACCAATGGGTCATACGTATTTTAGCAGTCATAGAAACCTCAGGTTATATATATATACATACATATGTATATACATGTATATATATATATATATATATATGTATGTATATATATATATATATATACATACATATATATATATATACATATGTATAAATATATATATATATAAATGTATATATACATAATTATTTACATATATATATGTATATACATATATATATATATATATATATATATATATATATATCATATTTAAAGCTCTACTTAATACTCAACTTAATATTGAATGTATAGAGGACTTTATGATATAAACCCATCACACATCGGATATTTAATTACTCATTTGTACTTTGATATATATATATATATATATATATATATATATATATATATATATATATATATATATATATATATATCATAAAATAATGGATTAGCTACACCAATACATTTATGTTTCTAAGGGCAGAAAAATTCAAAATAAACGTGTCTGTGTCGCAAATCCATTATTTCCCCATATTCAAAGCTCAACTTCGACTTGACTCAATGTTGAATGTATGGAGCACTTTTTGAAATAAACCCACAACACATCGAATATCGAATAACTGATTCACTCTATGATATGTATTATACATAATAATGATTAATAACTGTGTCATCCACAGACAGCTGTTTCGTTGTAATACAACTCTTCAGTGTGGCTATAAACAATTCCTTCCAGTGCCGCTAGGTAGAGTCGAAACCTATGCTTCAGACCATATATATATATATATATATATATATATATATATATATATATATATATATATAGTCGCGTCAAGTAGGGTCGAAACCTTTGCTTCAGACCATATATATATATATATATATATATATATATATATATATATATATATATATATATATGTCCTCTAAAAAGTTGAACCAGTCTCTACGATCACAAGACGTAGTTTAGTATAGAAAAAGGCCAAATTGCTCTGCGCGAGAATGGAGATAGGAATATTGCGTTGCTGCAAACGTCAAAAAGAGGGAGGGCCTGTCTGCTTTGAAGATCTGCATTTGAAATCCTGTCTTTTTAATTTGGGATCGAACACCGATCCCCCAGCGGAGAATACACAACTATCTTCAACATGAGACGGGACACGATTTTATCCAGTCTTTTTGGGGAAAAAAAAATGAACGAACAAAATGATTTAAAAAAAAACCCAACTCTTTAGAAACTTAGGACAGTTATATTCCGATGTCTCTACGATATATATATATATATATATATATACGAGATATATGTGGCCAGTTGATCTTTCCCAGTAGAATACCCTGACGTACAACGAGAAATGAAGTGAATGAAACAATAAATGAGACAATTGTGTCCCGGGGCAAATGTGTCCCATTAAAATTTTGTTTCTTCAAAATATGGAAAATGTTTTGATTTAACGAAAGAATGGTTTTCTGTAACCATTGAATAAAGATAATCACGTTTTTAGCCTTTTAAAATAATCTTTTGAAGATTCAAGCGTTAAGCACAGTGTTAGTCTTGGGAGAGTTGAAAAGGGGAGAGAAAAAGTACAAAGAACAGCCCTTTTTCGAAAAAAAGATTTTCTATAAACCGCTCAAAAGGTTAAAGTTCATCAGACTAAAAAGATTGAAAGAGATTAATTCTTCCCATTCAATGTGATTTCGTTGTTATAACTGCAATGACCAAGACGAAAGAGACACTTTGTATTCAAGCAAGAAAATACGTCCCGAGATAAATTTCCAATAATACAAAAGTAACCCAACAAGATTTTAGTTTTGATTTGAGAAAAATAGCATTTCTCGAAAGAATAGTTTTCTCTAACAGGCATATAAGAATTAGCACATTTTGACTTTCTGTGCCTTTTAGAAAAAAACTTAATCGGTTAGTTTTGAAGACTTAAAGAAAGAAGAAAACTATTTGTTAAAAGAATAATTTTCTAATAAGTTTCTAAACGAAAATAAACTCGTCTTTGGCTTTTTAATACCTTTAAAAACAAAATCGGGTTCCTTAATCGGTTAACATCGAAAGGGTTAACGAAAGAAAAAAAAAGAAAAGGTTAAAAAAAAAAAGTTTATAAAAATAATCATCATCATCATCATCATCATCATCACCATCACCACCATCACCACCACCACCATCATCATCATCATCAGTCTTTTAACGTCCGTCGTTGGACATAGACCTTCCCCAGGATTCGCCACTCTTCTCTACTTTGTTATCGCGGAGTCAGTACTTCCTGAATTTGTCTAGCTCGTCTCTCCATCTAATATTCTGCCGGCCTCGGTTACGCATGTGATCTCGGGGGATCCATAAAAATGAGTTTCCATAATTCGTTCAAGAAGTCGAAGTTCCTCACACACACAAAAAAAAAAGATTGGAAGAGAATAATTGTTCCCGTTTAGTATGATAAGGGTCTGATAATCATAATGACAAAGACGACAGAGACACCTTTTATTCAAGGACCAATATGTAAATATATAAACAGGATTTATCTAAAATACTTCTCATCATGATTTAGGGTTTTCAAAATATTTGATTTATTAAAAGAATAAATCACTTTGGCTATTGAATAGAATTAACATGTGAACAGCCCTTTTTATACCCTTATAAACCTCAGGTGTTAAGCACTCTAATAGATTAGTCTTGGAAGGGTTATTGAGAGATGAAAGGAAAGATTGAGTACAAAAAACACCTTTTAAAAAGCATTTGAAAAAAAAAAAACGCTCGAGAGGTCAAGGTTCCTCACGCAGAAAAGTTGAAAGAAAATTGTTCCCATTCAAAGTGATTAGGTTGTTATAACTCAAATAACAAATACGAAAGAGACATTTTATATTTACGCACGAAAATGTCTACTTTGACAAATATGTCCCGCGATGAATGTCTTATGGGACAAATACATTTCATCATGATTTTGGCTAAACAAAATATGAAAATGAAGTATTCATCAAAAGAACAATATTCTTTAACCAGTAAATAAGAATTAACACATTTTGCCCTTCCGTACCCTTTCAAAAAATCCAATCGTGAAACATTTTTATAGGTTAGTCTTGAGAAGAATAACGAAAAAAGGAAATTATTTGTTTAAATAATGGTTAAACAAAAATTAACATTCTTTTTTGGCTTTTTAATATTCTTAAAAATCGTGCCTCAAGTATCTTGTTGGGTTAGTCTTGAAAGGGTTTACGAAAGAAGAGAGGAAAGAAAGAGTTATTAAAAACAATTTTTATAAATTGAGTTTTTACTAATCACTCAAGAGGTCAAACCCCAAGGACCAAGACGAGAGAGGCATTTTGTATTCAAGCACGAAAATGTCTACTGGGATAAATATGTCCTGTGATAAATGTCTAATATAGTAAATATACCCCATCAAGATTTTAGTTCTTCAAAGTATGGAAAATTCGATATATTGAAAGAGAATCTTTCTTCAACCTTTTAAAAAGAATAATCAAGTGCTTGGCTTTTTAAACAATCTTTCAAAAATTCAAGCCTTTAGCATCTTTATAGAAAGTTGACGAAAGAAGGGAGAAGAGAAAAAGTCCCCCCCAAAAAAAAACAATTAAAAAAAGAGTTCCCGAAAATCACTCGAAAGATTAAAATTTATTTCGTGAAAAAAAAAAATGGAAGAAAATTATTGTATTAACAAAAGCATCTGATCATGATTCTGGTTCATCAAGTTAAAAAAAAAAATTTAGAATAATAGTTTTCTTTGACCGTTAAATGAAATTAAACACGTTCATTCAAAAAAAAATTATACTCTTTTAAAAACCAGGCATTGAGCACCTTGATAGGTTAGTCTTGAAAGAGTTGAGGAAAGAAAGTAAGAAAGAAAGAGTTAAAAAAACAACAACAAAACCTTTATAAAGAGAGTTTCAATAAAACGCTCATAAGGTCAAAGTTGATCACACAAAAAAGATTGAAAGAAAATAATTGTTCTCATTCATATGATTTGGTTGTTATAACCCTAATGACAAAGACGAACGAGACATTTTGTATTCCAACACGAATAGAGAAAACAGCTTAAGCCGTCCGGGAAAGTTTTTTTTTCTTTCCTATCTATTAGAAACCATCTACCAAAACTGTCAATGTAGATTTCTACAGTTTTTTAGCTAGTCTAGCTGGCCCAGGGCCGCCAATTTAAATATTTTTTTTCGAATTTGTGAGTTCAGTGTTGACTATAATTAGTTGGATAGCTATGTATAGTGTGCATTAATTGAGCTAGAGGGCTGAAATTTCAAACATTTACTCTTGTCAAGAAAAACCGATATCAGAAGCAATTAGTCTCTTTGCTACTGATGACTACCTTAGTCCCCTCAAAGTTTATTTACCCCCGCTCTCCGGACCACCCAGTTTTTCAGTGGGAGGAGGTCAATTTTCCTTGTAAGTTTATGCAACTTTGGCCCCTTAGTTTGTGTCCAGCGCAATTCACGCTTGTTTTAAAGAAAATCAAGACTTTTTTCTTAGTGATCACCTCTCAACAAAAGACAAGAGGGGTAACGTGTTCACTGACTACCCCTTTTTCCACATTTTTAATTGATCACCCTAATACAGCATTTTACCAA